>CM042385.1:17233021-17280521 GCA_023634145.1 Thymallus thymallus
TATTTCAGCTTTCATTCCTTTCATCACATTCCCAGTGAGTCAGAAGTTTACATACACTCAATTAGTATTTGTTAGCACTGTCTATAAATTGTTTAACTTGGGTCAAATGTTTTGGGTAGCCTTCCACAAGCTTCCCACAATAAGTTGGGTGAATTTTGGCCAATTCCTCCTGACAGAGCTGGTGTAACTGAGTCAGGTTTATAGGCCTCCCTGCTCGCACACGCTTTTTCAGTTCTGCCCACAAATTTTCTATAGGATTGAGGAGATGAGACTGCATGTTTCAGTAATCCCAACCACGGCCGGTTGTGATACAGTCTGGATTCGACCCAGGTTGTCTGTAGTGACGCATCTAGCACTGAGATGCAGTGTCTTAGACCACCGCGCCACTTGGGAGCCCCTTGGGAGTCAATACACCCCATATTTCTTGACAAACCCTATCAAATAAATGTTGTTTACTAAAGTTCAAATCAGGAAGACTGGTCTGAATGCTCGGATAACTTCATCAAGCATCATAACATAATTCACTATGCTCCACATTATACAGGCATAGTGGGAATGAATACAAACGTATCAGCATAGCGTCTCGTTCTTCTCGTCTTTTCTATTTGCTATGTGCGGAATGTCATTCACCTATTTTCCTTAAAGCCTATAAGCACAGCCCAATAATGGACATTCCTCACGCTTGCAGTCTACCCTACGGGATAACTTTTGCAATTATGACTTCTCTCAACCAATAGATGTAAACCTTGGGATCTGTCCATTCACCCCTGTTCTCTCAATGGCCATCACCCAAACTATTAAATAAAATTCCATATTGCACTCTGTCTATGTTCATCAGTTGAGCCTGTACTCAATTGAACTGTTGTTTTACAAAAAAATCTATACAATCACTGTAAGCAGTGGTCCTAGTAAATACTTGAAGTTACCGGCACAGCACACCCATTGACTGAACATTAGAATTAGCTTTACCGATATTAAGGTTCCCATTACCGCAGTAACTTAACGTTATAAACAATGATGGTATGTATAGGGTGTTCTCACAAGGACAATATCGTTTGAATAATATTTTATTCACAGTACATGGCACAATTAGCTTTTACCAACTAGCTGCGGCTGTACAGCCATGGTGCTAGGTGGCGTGGTAATAATATACCATATTATTATTACATATAACTATACCTCTTTTTAATATATTGTTTTAATATCCTTCAAATATGCATATTGCATAAGATACATTATAGAACTGAGGTGGTCCCCTCCAGAATCCCTTCCCTAGGTGTAAACTTGATTATTTTTGCACTGGATAGAGCTTTACTGAGGTTCGGTTGAACATGGTAGCATTTTGCTCTAGTCTAGGAGAGATGCAGCCTTCCATCAGGCGGAAGGCCAGCATAGGGGTCCAACGTTTTCTTCTGGGTATTTTGTTATTTTTAGCGTTTTTTAAATGTTCTTTATATGTTATTACTCTGACCTTTCAGCACACTGGCCATGTGATCATATGAACATTCATTTCTGAACACTATGACTATGCCTAATTCACATACTCTAGGCTCAGCTGGAACTTAAAAGGAATTAACCAGGTGGTCAACCGTAGCCGAGTGTATGCTCATCTTAAGTCTTTAAATCCGGACATTGTTTTTCTCCAAAAGACATCGCTGGCCCAGCGACCATGACAAACTAAAGAGAGGATGGGTAGAGCAAATACTTCACTCCAACTTTGGTGCTAAGGCCAGAGGGGCAGCCATCCTTATCAGAAAAGGCACCCTGTTTGTCTCCTCCAAAGTAATTTCAGATACTAATGAAAGATATATTATAGTGATAGGGAAATAGTTTAGCACACAGGTTATTCTGGCTAACCTCTATGGTCCTAATTGGGATGACGCTCAATTTTTCACTGACCTCATTGCAACACTTCCCGACCTTAACTCTCATCATTTGATATTGGGCGGAGATTTCAATTGTGTATTGCATCCAAGTCTAGACAGATCCAGACCGAAGCCCAACAAAGTAATTTCAAAATCAGGCGCAGTAATCAACTAATTTCTAGAATTTGTCTGACCCATGGAAGAGGAGCAATCCCACTGCTAAACAGTACTCCTTTTTTTCCTCCAGTCCACGGCTCATATTCTAGGATTTACTTTTTCCTGCTGGACAACAAAATTCTTCCTTTTGTAAGCAATAGCCAATATCACAGCATTGTTATCTCAGACCATAGCCCTGTCCAGCTAGATATCAGTTTTCTGGACAGTACTGTGTCACAACGCGTTTGGCGACTACTATCCTGTAGTGCCTTTAAAAAAAAATACATATCAACTCACACCGATGTCTTTCTACAGATCAACTGCACCCCGGACGTGTCTCACTACTGTGTGGGAGTCGTTAAAAGCATATCTTAGGGGCCAAATTATTTCATACACATCGTATGACAACAAACAGCGCACTAAGCGCACTCAACTCATTCTAGATGTGGACAACAGATATGCCTCTTCTCCAACTCCTGAACTCTACAAAGAGAGACTGCTAGACCAATCGGAATTTTACAATCTTTCAACTAAACAAACGGAGTAGCTTCTGTTTAAGTCGAGGCAGACATTTTATGAACACGGAGAGAAAGTTGGCAAGTTCTCACCAGCGTCGACAATCCTCCTAATATAATTAACTCTGACCAAACCAAATGTATCTCAGGTATGATTTATTGTGATGGTGTAGGCTATATTAACTGGCAGCTTCCGTCTCCACTTTGTCTGCAGTAGGTTCACTAGCAGCTTCCGTCTCCACTTTGTCTGCAGTAGGTTCACTGGCAGCTTAAGTCTCTGAGTTGTTTTCCATACAGCTGGATTTTGTTAGGGGTCACAGGGAAGGATGGAGCCATACTCTTTGAAAAGTTGACCTACTTTTCTGAAGTACCTTCACTTTCACAGCCATAAACAAATGTAGGCCTTTAAGCTGTATATCTTTCTATAATATGCACCGGCTATTTAATGTTCTTTTATTCTGCTCACTCAACTCCCCAGGCCCTGATGGCATCAGCCCAAGGGTGCTTAGGGTCTGTGCTGACCAACTGTGTGGAATACTCCAGCGTCACTTCATCCTTAGCCTGAGCCTAGAAAGGGTCCCTGTGCTGTGGAAAACATCCTGCCTCGTCCCAGTGCCCAAGAAGGCACACCCCACTGTCCTGAATGACTTCAGACCTGTAGCGCTAACATCCCACATCATGAAGACCCTGGAAAGGTTAGTCCTCGCTCACCTCAGACCCCTGGTGTGTACATCACTGGACCCCCTGCAGTTTGCATACCAGCTCAACATCGGGGTGGATGATGCAATCATCTACCTTCTGCAGAGGGCCTACTCTCACCTGGACAACGCAGGTTGCACTGTGAGGGTTATGTTTTTTGACTTCTCCAGTGCCTTCAATACCATTCAGCCCCTGCTACTGGGTGAGAAGATGAGGAGGATGAAAGTGGAAGCACCCTTAGTCTCCTGGGTCACGGACTACCTGACCGGTAGGCCACAATTTGTGCGACTACAGAGCTGTGTGTCAGAACGGGCAGTTAGCAACACAGGGGCCCCCCAGGGAACGGTCCTGTCCCCCTTCCTGTTCACCCTCTACACCTCGGACTTCAGATATAACTCTGAAACATGCCACATACAGAAGTTCTCGGATGACTCCGCAATTGTAGGGTGCATCAGGGGTGGGCAGGAGGAGTAGTATAGGAGTACAATAAGTGACTTTGTGTTGTGGTGTGAGCAGAACCACCTTCAGCTCAACATCAGCAAAACAAAGGAGATGGTGGTGGACTTCAGGAGAACCAAGGCACAACTGACTGCAGTCCCTATACAGGGGATGGATGTGGAAATGGTTGGGAGTTCCTGGGAGTCCATATGGACAACAGGCTGGAATGGGCTGGTAACACCGGGGCCCTGTACAAAAAGGGCCAGAGCCGACTACTTTCTGAGGAGGCTCAGGTCCTTCAACGTGTGCAGTAAACTACTGCATACCTGCTACCAGTCTGTGGTGGCCAGTGCAATCTTTTTTGCAGTGGTGTGCTGGGGAGCCAACATTAAAGCCGGTGATGCTTCTCGGGTAAATAAGCTGATCAGGAAGGCTAGCTCTGTCCTGGGGATGAGCCTTGACACTCTAGAGGAGGTGGCGGAGAGACGGATCCTGGCCAAACTGCTGGCCATCATGGACAACGTCACCCACCCTCTGCACGCCATGGTTATGACGCAGAGGAGCACCTTCAGTCACAGACTGATCCCACCACGGTGTGCCAGAGAGCGGTCCTTCCTGCCGGTGGCTATTAGACTATATAATGCCTCACCGGGGTGCCGTGCCGTCGGCAACATAGATCTGGAACTGTTGGGGTGCTAGGACCTAGTTTAACAATTATGCATCCATCCGTGAGTAACTATGGTCCATCATCACTCATTCACTCAGGATCTATCTATCTATCTATCTATCTATCTATCTATCTATCTATCTATCTATCTATCTATTATCTATCTATCTATCTATCTATCTATCTATCTATCTATCTATTAATATAGCTCAGGACCTGATGCAAGGATATGCATATTACTGATACCATTTGAAAGTAAACACTTTGAATTTTGTGGAAATGTGAAATTAATGTAGGAGAATATAACACATTAGATCTGGTAAAAGATAATACAATGTCACATCATCTTTGAAATGCAAGAGAAAGGTCATAATATCACTTAGGAGTCCAGGCACAATTTAGATTTTGGCCACTACATAGCAGCAGTGTATGTGCAAGATTCTAGACTGATCCAATGAACCATTGCATTACTGTTCAAAATATTGTATCAAGACTGCCCAAATGTGCCTATTGATTTATTAATACATTTTCTAAACTGTGCACTTTCAAACAATAGCATGGTATTCTTTCACTGTAATAGCTACTGTAAATTGGACAGTGCAGTTAGATTAACAAGAATTTAAGCTTTCTGTCCATATAAGATTTGTCTATGCTCTGGGAAATGTTCTTGTTACTTACGTCATGCTAATCACATTAGCACACGTTAGCTTAACCGTCCCGAGTGCGAGACACCGATCCTCTAGAGGTTAAAATAACTCTCTACAAAAACTAGGCATCTTAGTCTTCAGAATGATAGTTGATTTTTGCATCATGGTTTTGTAACTCAATTTGCTACTTACATGGTTAAATTTGGTTTCATGAGAATCACCCACTACACGCACGCACGGAGACACACACACACACACACACACACACACACACACACACACACACACACACCACACAGACATGCACATACAGAATAAATAATGTATAGGATATTATTGTAGAAGCCAATGTTAAATGTACTTTGTGGTGCTATGATATACAGTATGTCCTCCAGGTTGCATATAGAGAGAGATTTAAGATGTGCATGTGTCTGGAGTCTAGAAGCTGGGAGGGAAAAGGAATAGTCATGGTGCAACATGACTAGTACAAGACTAGTACCGGAGACTAGTACTGGAGATTAGTACTAGACTAGTACTGGAGATTAGTACTAGACTAGTACTTAAGATTAGTACTAGACTAGTACTGGATATTAGTACTAGACTAGTACTGGATATTAGTACTAGACTAGTACTGGATATTAGTACTAGACTAGTACTGGAGATTAATACTGGACTAGTACTGGAGATTAATACTGGACTAGTACTGGAGATTAATACTGGACTAGCACTGGAGATTAGTACTGGACTAGCACTGGAGATTAGTACTGTAGTTTAGAACTGGAGATTAATTTCCTTCATTTAGAACTATCTGGAGAGGTAGGACATTTATTACACCTCTAGTTGTCTCCTTATTGAGCAACATAGTTAGGGTCTCTGACTGGAGAGGAAGGACATTTATTCCACAACACAGCATGATGTTTAAAAGTAAACATAGGAAATGTACCAGACAGGAAGAGGGCTCTGTCCACGGTGAACTCTTCAGCAAATCGGATATGGCAGAAGTTCTTCTTGCTCTTGCGGATCGCGATGATCTCACCCAACTGGCCAAATACCTCCACGATGAGCGCCTCGGTGGAGTTCTCTGGCAGACCGCCCACAAACACAGTCTTACAACCGGGAGGGCGCTCCCTCATGGCCGGAAAGGGAAGGTCTGTAGATGAGAAGAGAGAGGTGTCAATACAGAGAACCAACCATCATTAATTTGACCTGAGTTAAAGGTGTTAGTTAGCGTTTCTTTAGCAATGTCCAGAATCTCCTGGCTAGCATCACCATGCTTTTGAATGCACTGCCAACTGATACAATAATTTTGCACTAGTATTGCTAAAAGCTAGCAAGATTACTATGAACGTTGCTAAATAAAAAGTTATTATATTTTATGGTTTTGAGGGAACAAGAACACCCCAGGTAATTCCCCAAAAATTAACTATCCCTCTAAGCTCTGCAGTGCACAGTGGTAGGAGAGAGAAGTCAATACAGACTAACAAACCATGCACTACTAATAAATACTGTGTGCACACTATGATTTAATATTCATACTGAAAATATAAACCAGATATTTAGTTTACTTGTCCCGAGTCGATACCATGGAGATGATTTAAGATCTACTTCAATCAGTCAGTTCAACACCTTTTATAAACTAGTCAAGTTTGCGGTTTGTTAATCAAACACAGTAAATAGCCTATGCGCCACCACTCTGTGGCTTCATGTGAAACACTGCAGGGTCCAGCGTTAACTTTTCTTTCTAACTGGCACGATTGGGCCAGTTAGAAAAATCTACTAGCCTGAACAGAATTTCTACTGGCCTGGACATGGTGTTGTTCTTAAATGCATTGAGGTCATGCAGGGCCAATAGGTTGGCATTCTTTCTCTCTATATGCAGCTATTAATAGGCTATATTTGGTAATGATGATATTTATTTAAAAGCTGTGTAATATAATTTAGCAATTAAAGTCATTACGCTATTCTTTAGAATTACATTGTATTAATTACATTAATTTTTGTTTCGAAAGTATGCCATTTTGAGAAGATTAGAAAATCGGACGCTGTCCCTTTAAACAAACGACTGGCTACAGTAGGTTAGCCAAGACCAATGCTAGGTGTCTTTTTGTAGCTTTCTATCAACAGTAACCAGAATATTGCTAGTATGTTCACTGTTGAAGGTTTACTGCTGTAAATAACGTTTCCTAAAATAAATAACCTCAGCGAGTAGATTGATGAGCGCTTCTTTTTGTGAAGGCATCAACTCATGTACTGCTCGAGAAGTTGTAACTTGTGGGAGCGTGGTGGTGCTTGAATGAATGGCCAATCATATTGCTCAAATTCAAATAGCATGACATTTACGCGTGTAGTCTATTATGGTTTTCAAATGGTAGACTGCGACAGAGCAGGTAAAAGGTTGAACTGGAATGCAAAAATGCGCTGCAAAAAAAAAAAAGATGATAAATTAATGTGCTAGAAAACAATAGGCTAAATGGATTTGGACTCATCGTTAACACATAAGGGGCGTGCAAATTCATGCGCTCTCCGTATATAAATTCTACTGCAACCACAGCGTACACGCCTGTCCTATCAATAGATCGCTAGAAGATGTATATCATTCTAGTGGGAGAGGGCTCGGCAGACTTTTTTTCTGACTAGCGAATTGAAAAGTAGTCTAGTTAATTTAAGTGGGAAAAGTACTTGCCTGAACATGACTAATGAGCTGTATAGACAGGAGCCGATGTTGTGCCGTAATCCCCCCATTACCCTCCGCGTGAACGCACACGCGCACACACACTCAATTCTTCATTGCTTCGACTTCTGCTCTTCACTCCGTTGTCAGTTTAGCCTAAAGCCTAACGTGATAATTGACAGCTGCCTGTCAATGACACAAATAAACAAATGCGTTATGCTACTAAGATCAGTGAAATGTAGGCTAAACTGACAACGGAGTGAAGAGCAGAATTTCAACTAGTAAGCAAGTCGCAGCAATGAAGAATATAGTGTGCGCGTTCACGCGAAGGGGGGCGAGAATTACGGCAGGGGGGACATTTTCGCCACAACACCGGTGCTAGTGGTTAACACTGCATTTATTTCGTAAAACAGACATGCTTCTGTATTAGGCTATGTCATCTCCAAATCAGCCCCCGTTGATCTGAGCCTTGGTGTTGAAAAACCACATTAGCGTCAGACTTTTGGCTGCCACAGATGAACCTCTCCAGACTTCACTTCGAGTCCAATATCTGCAGTGCTGCTCGTGGCAACGTCCTCTCGCTTAGTATACCTTTAATATTATAAAGTAAATCTCAATGTTCCCCGCCAGAAGCTTGAAAACCCTTTCAGAAAAAAGGCTTAAAACACTAATTGAATCACTCCACCAAAAACTGAACATAATGAATGATGGTTATTTTAATTTAATAGATAGTTTTGGAGTCAAAGACAATCGTTTCAGTATAGTTTTCGTTTTTCAAACAGGTTTCTAGAATATTTAATTTCAGGTTTACTTAATAGTTTTTGTTACAGTTTACTATAATAACCTTGGTTAACACGCCAAACCTACACTTTTTTTTATTTAACCTTTATTTAACTAGGCAAGTCAGTTAAGAACAAATTCTTATTTACAATGACGGCCTACCTACAGGGTCAGCCGCTGGAGCAAATAGGCCCAACGCTCTAACAGCTAGGCTATCTGCCGCCCCAAACATACTGGGCCCCATATATCAATCAAAACCTCATTAAACAAGCAGTTAAATATTCTGTCTGAATTTACAACACAATATAAAACTAGTGTTTCTACAGTGAAAGATCAATGTCAAATTGATTTATTCATTTAGAAGCACTGTTACCATAATGCAATGTGCAGGTTGTAATTGATGTGATACAATATTTATCTGATTAATTCAGAGGCTTCATGCTTGGAAAATCTATTAAAGTATTATTTGAAAAATTACATATGGAAATATTTACCATGACCAATAAGTAGCAAGGACGAAAACATACAGCAATACACTTGGATAACTTTTCTATTGATATCTAATGTTAATGTGAAACTATTGTGGGATAAACATGAATGCATCATCTTAGCCAGAGAGCTGGTTGATTCTCTCATGTGAATTGTTCATTGCTTGAGAGACCTGATTAATCGAACACAGATGAGAGTTTACTGAACCACATACAATTGAAGTCGGAAGTTTACATACACCTTAGCCAAATACATTTAAACTCCGTTTATCACAACTCCTGACATTTAATCCTAGTAAAAATTCCCTGTCTTAGGTCAGTTAGGATAACCACTTTATTTTAAGAATGTGAAATGTCAGAATAATAGTAGAGAGAATTATTTATTTAAAATGTTGCCTTTAAATGTTTTAACTTGGGTCAAACGTTTCGGATGGATACCTTGACTTTGTTGTCCTTAAGCCATTTTGCCACAACTTTAGAAGTATGCTTGGGGTCATTGTCCATTTGGAAGACCCAATTGCGACCAAGCTTTAACTTCCTGACTGATGTCTTGAGATGTTGCTTCAATATATCCACATAATTTTCCTTCTTCATGATGCCATCTATTTTGGGAAGTGCACCAGTCCCTCCTGCAGCAAAGCACCCCCACAACATGATGCTGCTACCCCTGTGCTCGTCTTGTAAGCCTCTCCCTTTTTCCTCCAAACATAATGATGGTCATTATGGCCAAACAGTTCTATTTTTGTTTCATCAGACCAGATGACATTTCTCCAAAAGTACAATCTTTGTCCCCATGTGCTGTTGCAAACCGTAGTATGGCTTTTTTATGTCTGTTTTGGAGCAGTGGCTTCTTCCTTGCTGAGCAGCCTTTCAGGTCATGTCGCTATAGGACTTGTTTACTGTGGATATAGATACTTGTGTACCTGTTTCCTCCAGCATCTTCACAAGCTCCTTTGCTGTTGTTCTGGGATTGATTTGCACTTTTCACACCATAGTACGTTCATCTCTAGGAGACAGAACGAGTCTCCTTCCTGAGCGGTATGACAGCTGCGTGGTCCCATGGTGTTTATACTTGCTTACTATTGTTTTTACAGATGAACATGGTACCTTCAGGCTTTTGGAAATTGCTCCCAAGGATGAACCAGACATGTGGAGGTCTACACACACACACACACACACACACACACACACACACACACACACACACACACACCTAAGCAGCAGATGAAACAGTCATTTAAACTATATAGTCAGTCACCACAGTGGGTATGTGTGTGTGAGTGTATGTGTGTGTATGTATACTCTATGAAGCCCATAAGTAGAGTATAGCCTACAATTATCACGCACACATGCATGTGTACACACACGCCAAGCTCTCCAGGGCGTAGGGGATCTGTCCCTCTTTCTCTTCAGAACCATGTAATTATGGACAGACACTCCCATACAGCCACTGCATTTTGAAGTCGGAGAAGTTAAAAAAATATATGTAATAAGAGAGGGGGAGCTGACACTAATGGAGAACGAGGAAAAATCTGACAGAGAGGGTAGCCATCTTGACCATCAGAGAGAGCAGCCACCACCGCTAGAGAGTAGCCACCACCGCTAGAGAGTAGCCACCACCGCTAGAGAGTAGCCACCACCGCTAGAGAGTAGCCACCACCGCTAGAGAGTAGCCACCACAGCAAAAAGAAGAGAGGGAAAATAAGGAAAGAGGGGACTAGATAGACATGTGCACTGATCGGCTCAAAGCTAAAAAAAAATAAAGAGAGAGAGTGAAAGAGAGAGAGAGAAAGAAAGGGAGAGAGAGTCCCTGCAGGTATTATTCAGATTAAGGTCAGTGAGGAGCTGTATGTTGTCAGGGTAGGTTGGAGGTCCTGCTCCCTGTGATGGCCACCATATGCAACCTGCTGACCTGGGGCTGACAGGGCCACTGACTCACCAGGCTCCTCTATCCCTCACATGCCCCTAGACAACACACAAACATGGACAAAAAAAGATGACACGGCTTGGAGCCCTCTGAAATTAAGAGAAAACAGACCCTTCAACTCAGACCTTTATTATATTCTCTCTCTATTCCTTTTCCTAGTAGATGATATCCATTTCCTCTCCTCATCACCTCCATCACTGCCCAGTAGGCCTATATTCTAATCTCCCTCTAATACTCTCCCAGTCTCATTGTCTTTAGGTTGAGGTCAAAACTCCTGTTCCTCCTGGCCCCCCACTAGTCCTCTGAAGATAAAGCCTCATGGTGCTGTGATCCCCCAGTGGAGTTTAATATCCTCACAATGATTCACAAATTAACAGCTGAAGGCTGGCCAGACCAGATGTTGTCTTTCTATTTGGCTAATAGAGAGGGACAGAGGCTCATCAAGGAGCCCTGTGATAACTTTCATCTGGAGAATCAATAGGCTTCTTCTGAAGTAGGGCTTTAAAGACGTCCCTCCTTTAAGAGACACTGCCTTTCATGAGGAACCAAAAAGTGACAGCTAGAAAATTAATAGAAAGACAGGGAGCAGACAGAGAGGAGAGAGAGAGAGAGAGAGAGAGAGAGAGAGAGAGAGAGGGGAAGGAGACAGAAGAAGATGAGAGGAGGAGGAGAAGAGAGAAAAAACAGGGGGGAAGAGGAAGACCATAAAAGGCAAGAGGGGGAGAGAGACAGGAAGAATATTCACATTGAACACACACACAACGTGAAAGCCTTGTGTGCTTAGGGAAGGAAAGGGGGAGCGATGCCAGACTGTTTTCTGAAGGAGAGAAAAATAGATTTTGTTTTAGTTTAGGCTGATATTGATCCCTTCCAAATCTGACAAGTGAGCTTACTTTTAAAAAGTCACCAGACAAAGTTCTCTCAGAGATATTAAAGGAGAGCTCCCACTAGGTGTTCTTACTCTGTGGAAAAGTAAAGGTAAAAGCGTCTCCTTCCTGAGCGGTATGACGGCTGCGTGGTCCCATGGTGTTAATACTTGCGTACTATTGTTTGTACAAATGAACATGGTACCTTCAGGTGTTTGGAAAATGCTCCTAAGGATGAACCAGACTTGTGGAGGTTTTCTTCTGAGGTCTTGGCTGATTTCTTTTGATTTTCCCATGATCTCGAGCAAAGAGGCACTGAGTTTGAAGGTAGGCCTTGAAATACATCCACAGGTACACCTCCAATTGACTCAAATTATGTCAATTAGCCTATCAGAAGCTTCTAAAGCCATGACATCATTTTCTGAAATTTTCCAAGCTGTTTAAAGGCACAGTCAACTTAGTGTATGTAAACTTCTGACCCACTGGAATTGTGATATAGTGAATTATAAGTGAAATAATCTGCCTGTAAATAATTGTTGGAAGAATTACTTGTGTCATGCACAAAGTAGATGTCCTAACAGACTTTCCAAAACTATAGTTTGTTAACATGAAATCTGTGGAGTGGTACTTTTAATGACATCAACCTAAGTGTATGTAAACTTCCGACTTCAACAGTATGTACACTGTTGGTCCCATGTTACATGAGTTGAAATAAAAGATCCCAGAAATGTTCCATACGCTTATTTCTCTCAAATTTAGTGCACACATATGTTCACATCCCTGTTAGTGAGCATTTTAGCCTTTGTCAAGATAATCCATCCATCTGACAGGTGTGCCATTTTTGTTCAGTATAAATAGGGGTTGCCTATCTGCATTTACAGTATTGGGCTAATCAGATACCAAATGTGATATTTTAACATATTAATTAATTCAGCCCCACTCTCCCCTATGCACTCTGAAAATTGCAGAGCGCTAACATGTTTAACCATGCAGTTGCTAAAAACACTGGTTTTAAAATGGTGTAGTTCTCACCAATTAAGGAGTTGAGAAATAAATAAAGCTAAACTAAATGACTGCAGCGGAAATACTAGTAAGAAAAACAAAGAAAGTCGCATTAACAATAAATCATTGGGAGCAAAAGGTATTCACACCCTTGACTTTAACCAAATTCTTGTGGTACAGCCTGAATTCTAAATAGATTTTTCTTTTGGTCACTGGCCTACACACAACACCCCGTAACATCAAAGTGGTATTGTTTTTCCAAATTAATAAAAAATGAGAAGCTGAAATGTCTTGAGTGAATAAGTATTCAACCCCTTTGTTATGGCAAGCCTAAATAAGTTGAATGGGAAATATTTGCTTAACAAGTCACATAATAAATTGCATGGACTCGCTCTGTGTGCAACAATGGTGTTTAACATGATTTTGAATTACTACCTCATCTCTGTACCCCACATATACAATTATCTGTGAGGTCCCTCAGTTGAGCAGTACATATCAAACACAGATTCAACCACAAAGACCAGGGAGGTTTTCCAATGCCTCGCAAAGAAGGGCACCTATTGGTAGATGGGTAAGAAATAAGAAAAGCAGACATTGAATATCCCTTTGAGCATGGTAAAGCTATTAATTACACTTTGGATGGTGTATCAATACACCAAGTAACTACAAAGATGCAGGCGTCCTTATTAACTCAGTTGCCGGAGAAAGGAAACGGTAAACCAATGGGGACTTTAAAACAGTTAGAGTTTTTAATGGCTGTGATAGGAGAAAACGGAGGACGGATCAACATTGTAGTTACTCCACAAAACTAACCTAATTGACAGACTGAAAAGGAGGAAGCCAGTGCAGAATAAAAATATTCCAAAACATGCTTCCTGTTTGCAACAAGGTACTAAAGTAGTACAGAAAGAATTGTGGCAAAGCAATTAAATGTTTGTCTTGAATACAAAGTGTTATGTTCGGGGCAAATCCAATACGACACATTACTGAATATCACTCTCCATATTTTCAAGCATAGTGGTGGCTGCATCATGTTATGGATATTCTTGTAATCATTAAGGACTGGGTAGTTTTTCAGGATAAAAAAGAAACAATGGAGCTAAGCACAGGCAAAATCCTAGAGGAAAATCTGGTTCAGTCTGCTTTCTACCAGACAGAGATTCATTCACCTTTCAGCAGGGCAATAAGCTAAAACAAAAGGCCAAATATACACTGGAGTTGTTTAACAAGATGACGGTGAATGTTCGTGAGGCATTAGGGTTAGCTTTAAAATCAGATTTTATGACTTTGTGGCTGTACCAGCTGGCGACCACTCTGCAGAGCTGCCTCCAGAACAAGATTCATGACGAAAACTGCTAACCTGCGTTTGAGTCACTCAGAAAGCATAAGAACACGACATAAGCCATGGCAAATTTAGTAGAGTTGCAGGAAATTAGCTTTAAAACTGCCAAATGTTCTCTCTCTGGCAAAACATGTAGAATTATGAAAATACACAGTATGAAAAAGTATAAAAATACAAGGATTCTGGAGTGCAAAAAGCTATATAAAGACATTGCATAGTATGGGTGAATGGCTGAATATGTACACTCTACATTGTTGCAGTGTTATGTGAAAAAAATGATAAAAATATTGCAAGTTGATATAGATAAATAAGGAATATTTGCATGGTTAACTATACTATACAGGTCGATGGCAGAGAAATACTTAAATAGATACATGTGCGAATGATATAAGTGAGGGTAATAGTTAACTTAATATACAGTCTGGTTAAATGAACAGGTAAGTGACTATTTTGCATGGTTAAATTAACTGTACAATGACAGGAAGAGATACTTAAATAGCTAAATGTGCGTATGATATAATTTAGGGTAATAATAATAATTCCCGTAAAATACAGTCCTAAGTGCAGAGTTTAATTACAGATAAATGCACGGATTGCACATTCGATATACTAAAAGCAATGAAAAAAGATACAACTGACAGGATACTAATATGCATTCCTGAGTGAATGACTACAAAAGTTCAGTCGAAGAATTACTTAGAATATTGCACGTGATATATAACAACTGTACATGAATATGTATATACAGTCCTGAATGAATAAGTGAATGATTACAGACCAGAGTTACTCACAGATGGATGCATAATTGTTTAAACTAGGTCCTAACACCCTAACAGTTCCAGGTCTATGTTGATTAACATTTTGTCTCTGCGGTGGCTAACCTTGCCACTGCTGTTGAAACAAATCCTAGGGGAAACACTGAGGGAGTAGGAGGTCTATCAGTGGACAATGAGTGTAAATAATGTCTCCTTCTATGCAGTCAGTCTCACACTAGAACCAGTATCACACAGTCCACCCCTGAGTTATATGTGAATGTGTGTGCATGGAGGTGTGTGCGTGTGTCTCTACAAGGCGTGTAACCATAACACCTACTGCTATGCTGGAGAGTTTATAAGCTGTCAGAATTGTAATGTGGAGTCGATACGGCCCTGCAGAGCTTCCCTGGGCCAGATCACAGAGACCTTTTCAATCCCATGCATTTTAGACCAGACCGCTGGAGTCAATATTGGCATTTACAATGTAGGAGGAGAGAAGGCTTATGGCTGCATAAATGAACTGTGAGGAGAGAAATGAACCCTGAGGTGGTTTCAGTAATAGTCAGCACTCAGGTATTAGATAAGGTAGATGCTAAGAATGTAATATAGTAAGCATATTTATTAAAGGGGAAGTTCAGTATATTTTACAACTTAAAGGAATACTTTGGGATTTTAGCTTTCAGGCCCTTTATCTACTTCCCCAGAGTCAGATGAACTCGTGGATATTATTTTTATGTCTCTGCGTGCAGTTTAAAGGAAGTTGCTAATTAGCACTAGCATTAGCACAATGACTTAAAAGTTTATGGGTATCTGCTAGCATGCTAGTTAGCATTAGCGCACAAAACGACCTCTAACTTCCTTCATACTGGACACAGAGACATACAAATTGTATCCACAACTACATCTGACTCTCCTGAAGTAACCCTTTAATGTTAGATGGTTCCTCACCCTGAAAGTAGTCAATGAGCCAGGAGAAACTGTAATCCATGATTCCGTTTTCTTTAAACAGTCACTACAAACTAGCCACCATTAGCTAAAAACCAATGGGAGTGATGGGGGCAACTGTGCAATTTTGTAACATTTCATGGCTAAATCAACTGAAATCAGCTTAATTACATTGCTTGGTTAAACCTAATAATAAATAGACTTACTGGAGTAAGAGGTAAATAGACTTCCTTGGGTACGAAGTAAATAGACTTCCTGGGGTAAGAGGTAAATAGACTTCCTGGGGTACGAAGTAAATAGACTTCCTGGGGTAAGAGGTAAATAGACTTCCTGGGGTACGAAGTAAATAGACTTCCTGGGGTAAGAGGTAAATAAACTTCCTGGGGTACGAAGTAAATAGACTTCCTGGGGTAAGTAGTAAATAGACTTCCTGGGGTAAGAGGTAAATAGACTTCCTGGGGTAAGAGGTAAATAGACTTACTGGGGTAAGAGGTAAATAGACTTACTTGGGTTTGGTGGGAAGAGCGTGCAGCTCTGGTAGTGAATGATCTCTTTGACGATGGGCAGATCATGGGGCGGGGGGGGTGGGGGCACGTAACCAAGGCCGGGCATCATGGGGTTCATGCCTGTCATCATGCCAAGGCCTGAGTCGAAATCTGAAGGAGACACACACCAGAACACACACACACGAGAATGGAATAACACGCATATAAAAACAACATTTCCACAGGCATTAGTTCATTCCATGTTGACATTTTCATGTTTCATTTGACATTGTGAGTCTCTCCTGGAACACTTTGTGGAGGTTTCTGTCAACAATGGCGACACACAACCAGTCTATAAATAACTGAATACATGCTCTGATGAATCAATGAACAAACAAACATCCTGCACGTTTAAAGTGGAGCTACATGAGCTTCTACGGACTCTCATCTCTGCTGCTGATTGGCTGGCCTTTGACCTTTCTGTCTGTAATCAGAGAGAGGGAGGGAGAGATGGATCTGACAACTAGCACACAAGCAAGACTTCATTCATAGGTAGGGGACTATTGATTTAGACTGCAGCTGGATTCACTCTGCACACACCACACACACACACACACACACACACACACACACACACACACACACACACAAACTCTAGCTGAGTTCCTGCAGATGATTAAAAAAAAAAAGAAATGGAAATTACTTGTCCTCTAATGCACCTGTAGAAGACTGAGGGCTTGAAAGCTTGTCTTAATTGTGTATGTCTGTGTCTTGATGGACCACACAAAGGCCTGAGTATAGCAAAATACCACTTTGTAAAACCATATGTGGATAAATTCCCAGAGAGGGCAACAATTGCATCTCTGAGACGAGGAAGCTTTTCAATAATTTCAGCTTTGTGTGTGTGAGAGGGGAAGGTATTTGGATGAAGGATGAGGAAGAGGGGGAGACAAGCCAGAGGTGTAACTGGACCAATCAGAGGAGAGGACAGTAACAAGAAATCTAGGTCCACTTCATCGCTCTCTCTCTGTGACCCTTATTGATGACCTCAATTCTGGTATTCATGTGGTAAGTGTTGCCCGGAGGAAAGGTGAAAAAATGGCAGGAGGAGAGATAGAGGGAGGGAGGGAGATAATTCTTATTATTTAACCTTTATTTAACTAGGCAAGTCAGTTAAGAACAAATTCTTATTTACAATGGCGGCCTACCCCGGCCAAAGCTGGACGACGCTGGGCCAATTGTGCGCCGCCCTATGGGACTCCCAATCACGGCAGGATGTGATGCAGCCAGGATTCGAACCAGGGACTGCAGTGATGCCTCTTTCACTGATTTGCATTGCCTTAGACCGCTGCGCCACTCAGGAGCCCAGATAGGATTATGGATTCTTATCTGGGATCCTGAGGAGGCCCACTGCAGAGTTCGGTCATGGGCCTTACTGCAACAGGTGTGAGCTGCTTTCATAACTGCCACTTAGTAGGGCTGCACAATTAATCCAATCCACATGCATCAACCATTTTTCTAATTTAGTTGGGAGAGTCCCTTGGAAAATGTTTTCCCCTTATTGGCGTAGGCAGTGACGTAGTTCCTCTATGCCAAAAATAGTCCATAATTGAAACCAAACCCTAGTCACAGTGTTACCTAGGGTTGGGTTTTTGAAACTACTCAAGCAGCACAGTTATTCCTCCTCACTGTTAGATTCACTGTTTGCATGCTGTTCTGAGAACAGATTGTTCCAAACAAGAATGAGGCCGCTTTCCACTTTCCTTTTTAATATGTCATTCAATTTCTATGATTCCAACACTTCACACGTTACGATCTTTATTGCATGTCAAATTGCAATATTTGGTAAAACATTCGCAATTCGATTTTTGGCCCATATCGTGCAGCCCTACCACTTGACACTGAGGAACCCTGACACTGAGGAAATGGGCACAGTGCTGATGAATAATGGAAAACACTCCTGGCTGCCACACACACACACACACACACACACACACACACACACACACACACACACTCTGAGCACAGAGAATAATTTCCTCAAAGTCACAGAGTCACTCTTGAAGAAACACAAAGCTATTAAATAGAAGACTTCTGCTCCATATTTATTCATGACATGAACCTGACAGGAGCCAAACCAAGCTTTGGGTGCACATGAAGAAAATAAGATCTGGTTTGATCAAGACCAGGGTGTTTCCATTTCACTGCTGCATTTTCCTTATTACTTCAAGTGTGTGTGTGTGTGTGTGTGTGTGTGTGTTAGGGATAGGCATGAGTAATCCAAGTACTTGAACTGACTTCAAAACTCTATTTTTAACCAGAGATCCATTTTTTTCTTTAAATACTGTAAAACTCGACAACATGAATTTGCGTTGACTCTAGTGGTCCATTTGTACATTTGCGGGGCACAACAAAAAAGAAACCAAGCCAAGCATCAAACAGTTCTTCTCCTAAATGTCCTTTCTCCTTCATGTCTCACTCACTCAACTGCGTTCCGACCTCTCTCTCTCTACACACGCGTGCTGAGTGCGAACACAAGCTCCTGTAAGGACTACAGTGATAAACGCCTATAAAAACATATCTAACTGATGGGATACACAAAGCTACATTCCTTGCCAAATAGCGACAGTTTTACCACGGATTCAAAATGGACTGGTTGACTGAAGTAGAGAAATATAACAACGAGCTGCAGTTTTGGAATAATTGCATCCCTTTTAATCTCTGCTTAAAACTACTTTGTGGTCGTCACTAGTTACCACTGCCACAAAGTCAAAATTGGCTACATCGTAAAAATGCATAAAAATAAATCATAATAAAAAAAAACATTTTAGTCTTAATTTAAGGTTAGGCATAAGGTTAGCAGTGTTGTTAAGGTTAAGGGTTAGGTTTAAAATCTGATTTTAAGAAGGTCATTTGTAGAAATAGGCGGGGTTTGAAATTGCTTTCACCTGGTCAGTGGAAAGAGCAGGTGTTCTTCTGAAAAAAATAAGAATAACAAAAAAAACAAAAAATAAAACTGACTGACAAATTAAACACAAAAACTCAGATTAAATAAATGAATTAGGTCCAACACATGGAATTTACAGTGTAATCCTGAAACAAGTAAACAACCACCATACTAAGTAAATCCTTGCAGCATAATAGCTGATAAATCAGGTTCTAGGTCATTTAAATACGATTCCCACACTTTGTAGAACTGATTTGTTTTAGAATGTAATGTACATGTCAGATATTCCAATGGCACCCATTCAAATAGTATTTTATGCCTTAATAGAAGGGACCTTGTCGCTGCGAAGGTAAGGATGTTGTAAAGCCTCCTTTACCCGCAGAAGTAAAATGCCTACCAGGGAGACCTAACAACAAAGAAACTGGGTCCAATTCTAGGTCGACCCCTAGGACTTTTTCAATTTCTTGAAGAGCATTAGACCAGTATCTCTGTAACTTGGAACATGACCATTTAACAATGTGTTAGGGTGCCTGCATCAGTTTTTACATTTAAGACACTGAGGAGAGGAGGCGGCGAGCAGGTGTTCTTAATGTTTTGTACACTCAGTATAGATAAATGTGCACATATTTTTTCCCCAGTGCGAGCCTAAACACAGTTTACTGAAAAAATTATAATGCGAGTACTCAAACAGTCAAATTATTTTTCAGCTACAGCAGGATTCTATGTACAGACAGAACAATGGAGACTCAACCCCTCAATCCATGTTTCACATCTTTCAACATATTTGGTTGGAAACACCCACACACACAGGCCCATTCAAGTGTGCACATGCACACAAACCCCCAGACACACCCCAAGACACACACCATCTTCAGTGTGAAACAGGCCTCTTCCAGCCAGAGGTAAAACTGTGTAGGGACGAAGAACTCTGTCTTCTCTCCAGCCACACAAGGTCTCTCTCTCTCTCTCTCTCTCTCTCTCTCATCTCCCACTGGCTCCATCTCTCCCCTTCTCGCAAGCATGCAGGCACACACACCACCTACACAGACACCCACACATCCATCAGTTCTGTCTCTCCATGTTAACCAATCAGTTTCCCAGAGGTTTGTTGAAGGTAATTAAATTTCATGCTGCCCATCAATCAAATGTCCAGCCAGGAATAAAAAATGTGGCATTTGACTGTAGATACCTCCTGGCTATCAACACATCACATCAGTCCTCTCTCTCGCCTCCTCTCCCCGTCTACCCCCTTCCAGCAGAGAGTGTGCTGGGTGGAGGGGGGAGAGTATACGAAAGGCTATGTAGAATAAATATTAGTTCATTATAGAAGGGCTGTAACTCAGCCCACCGGTGATGTGGAACAGAGCATGCTGGGTGATCTCCAACTGAGGAGATGGAAGTAACTACAGAAAGTACACAAGCCAAGTGATACATTCCAGCCATCTCATGTGATTACCTTTAGTTAGCATTCTTTGTTTTAGCCAAGGCCAGTGTGCGTCCTTCAGAAATGAAATCAGTTCATATTTCTTACTCTTCACGTGTTGTGGACGCACTCGGCGACAATTATGTTGTTTTCTGTGTTATGCTAATGTGTGTTTTTACCGCGCGCTAGCAACTGTAAGCTTGCCTACTCTTGTTTTTGTCAGGCGGCTTATGGTAAAGAAAATAACATTAAATTATCTGCCAACAGCTCTGGTGGACATTCCTGCAGTTAGCATGCCAGTTGCACGCTCCCTCAAAACTTGAGACATCTCTGGCGTTGTGTTTTGTGACAAAACTGAGCCTTTTATTGTCCCCAGCACAAGGTGCACCTGTGTAATGATCATGCGGTTTAATCAGATTCTTGATATGCCACACCTGTCAGGTGGATGGATTATCTTGGTCAAGGAGAAATACTCACCAACAGGGATGTAAACACATTTGTGCACAACATTTTAGAGAAATATGCATATGGAAAATGTCTGGGATCTTTACATGTTGCGTTTATGCAGCTGTGTGAAGATAGTGCTGTGTGGCTGCACCCTTCTGATCTTTCATTAGTGAATCACAGCCATGTTGTTAGACTGTATTGTCCTTTACAGCACATAACCTATTGTAGCCATATTATTGTTTATAGCTTACATCATTTGAGGTTGTATTAAGCTTATACCTGCCATTTGCTTTTGTATTTAACTTAACCTTTTTCAGAACCACACACTCTCTTGGTTAAGACAATTGTCAAGTCATACTTTAAAAGTGCCTTAACCCATTCGGTGTGTTGTGCCGTTCCTGTGAATCAGTGTAATTAAACCACAACTGGAATCCTAGCTGTCTGTCATCTGTACCCTTACAAGCTCCTGGGAGAGAACACGTGCTAAGAAAACCCTAAGAATATACAGTCCACTTCAGGGAGGGTGGAGCTTTTTTTTTTTTTTTTTTTACATAATGACATCATGAGCATGGATGCAAGTGTTCAGATAATCATGAGATTCCCTTTTTTCATCATATTATTTGAATATCGGTTATCGGTGGAATTATCGTCCAATATCAATATATTGGTAAAAGGCCAATGTTGGCGAATAATATCGGATATATCGGTCAGGCTCTAGTTTTCAAATAAAAAGTATCCCTCTCCACACTTCTAAAAGAGAGCTCACACTACTTCCCTGCAAGTTGTTGATCTCTCCACGCTACTGAAAGAGATCGCTCTCTTTTCCTCTGCCAAAGATCTCCCTCTCTCTACTCCTCTCCAGTCAATGTGAAGAATACTTCTATATCGCTATCTGAAATCTAGTCTACTTCTCCCAGGCTATAAATGTGCAGCTACAGATCTCTCTCTCTGTGACTATCAGTCCTCACTCTGCCAACAGCACTTGGCAGCAAAAAGCTTAGCAGAGAGTGGAAACTACTTACAGCTCCTCAACATTAACTCAGCAATGACAGAGATAGAGGGCCAAATGCTTAGAGTGGAGGAATAAAATAAACTGGGAAGGGTTTTCTTTTTCTTAACTATTTATACAGGCAAATAAATGTTCAAGCCAGAAACACAAGAAGCTTCTTAAACCCACTGCTTCTACTAGTATAATATGAATAGTTTAAATAAACAATCAGGTAAAAACCTAAGAGGCCAAAAAACTTGGTCGCTACTTCTATTAGTATATTGTATAAATAGTTAAAAAGGTGATAACAGTAAGACTATATACAAAGTGTGTGTGTGTGTGAGCGCAGTGGTTGTTGAGGATAACAGCTATAACTGTATGAGTCACCAGGGAATCCTCCCTAGAGCCTGTTTCTGTATTCAGACGCGTGTGTGTCAGGCTAAATCCATTCAGAGGGGAGTGGGTGTGTACGTACGTGTGTGTGTGTGTGTGTGTGTGTGTGTGTGTGTGTGTGTGTGTGTGTGTGTGTGTGTGCGCGCGCATTGCAGACTAACGCATTCCTGTGGGAATTTGTGTGTGTCAGGCTTGCAAACCTGTTTGGTCTGTCCACACAGCTTCCTTAGCCTCATACACTGCAGTGTGTCTAGAGCACTCTGTCACAACTCTAATCAAAATCCAAACAGTACCATGTCTCCATTGTGAAGTCTCTACAGTACCCTGTCCCCATAGTGAAGTCTCTACAGTACCTTGTCCCCATAGTGAAGTCTCTACAGTACCATGCCCCCATAGTGAAGTCTCTACAGTACCATGTACCCACAAGACAACATGTCCCCATAGTGAAGTCTCTACAGTACCCTGTCCCCATAGTGAAGTCTCTACAGTACCCTGTCCCCATAGTGAAGTCTCTACAGTACCTTGTCCCCATAGTGAAGTCTCTACAGTACCATGCCCCCATAGTGAAGTCTCTACAGTACCATGTACCCACAAGACAACATGTCCCCATAGTGAAGTCTCTACAGTACCCTGTCCCCATAGTGAAGTCTCTACAGTACCCTGTCCCCATAGTGAAGTCTCTACAGTACCCTGTCCCCATAGTGAAGTCTCTACAGTACCATGTCCCCATAGTGGAGTCTCTACAGTACCATGTACACATAGTGGAGTCTCTACAGTACCATGTCCCCATAGTGAAGTCTCTACAGTACCCTGTCCCCATAGTGAAGTCTCTACAGTACCCTGTCCCCATAGTGAAGTCTCTACAGTACCCTGTCCCCATAGTGAAGTCTCTACAGTACCATGTCCCCATAGTGGAGTCTCTACAGTACCATGTACACATAGTGGAGTCTCTACAGTACCATGTACACATAGTGGAGTCTCTACAGTACCATGTACACATAGTGGAGTCTCTACAGTACCATGTACACATGGTGGAGTCTCTACAGTACCATGTACACATGGTGAAGTCTCTACAGTACCATGTACACATGGTGGAGTCCCTACAGTACCATGTACACATAGTGGAGTCTCTACAGTACCATGTACACATAGTGGAGTCTCTACAGTACCATGTACACATGGTGGAGTCTCTACAGTACCATGTACACATGGTGAAGTCTCTACAGTACCATGTACACATAGTGGAGTCTCTGCAGTACCATGTACACATGGTGAAGTCTCTACAGTACCATGTACACATGGTGGAGTCTCTACAGTACCATGTACACATAGTGGAGTCTCTACAGTACCATGTACACAGTGGAGTCTCTACAGTACGTTGAATTGACGTCTGTGCCTCTTTAGTACCCTGTCTGTCTCCACTGCATTTTATTTCTTTAAGTTGACAGAGCCTCAACTCCCTGTAGCTACTTTGCTCTAGACAGACTGATGATGCAATGACTTGGTGGCAGGTGGTGTTGTGTACCACAGAGAGGATAAATCCTATCAAAACTGCTGTTTAATGTGTCAAATGTCTTAAGATAATAAATGGTTTCTGGGGAAGTCCCCACTCTGAAAACGAGCGTGCGAACGAGAAAGAAAAGAGAATGAGGAAACAGAAGAGGGAAAGCCCTAGAATATTCCATATGGTCCTAATAATAGTCTGGATCTGTTTGTCTTCAATCAAGTTTTTTAAATAAAAAGGATGACAAATGCTACTGTAATATAAAGCTAATCTCTTTCTTTCTGGGCCATTGAGAGCAGATGTGGACTCTCCTCATTGCCATATCCCCTCAAACAGAGACAAAGGCCCAAGAAAGTGTCCAGCTGAGATTGTTTTGTGCTGAGGTCAGTTTAAGCTTAAGGGCTAGGCCCTACAGAGCTGTACAGAGCCAACACTACAACTCTAACACTGTGGAATACTATATAACCTCTTTATATAAGGCACTACTATACACTGATTATACAAAACATCAGGAGCACCCCACTCTTTTGCCCAAAGAACATCCTTCATTTGTTGAAAGCTTTCCACAGGAATGCTGGCCCATGTTGACTCCAACGCTTTCCACAGTTGTGTCAAGTTGGAGAGAGAGAGAGAGAGAGAGAGAGACCGTGTGTTAATAAAGTCCTGAACTGACAGCAGCTCTGCCTTTCTGGATTATAGATGGAGTTCAGTTCAGTACAGGGCAGGTTTAGTTCTGAGTGTCTGGCTACTCAGTTCACTGGTTTAGAAGAAAGCTTTGGCGAATTTCTTCATACATTTTTTCCTCAATAATCGTGAATTATTTAAAAGTAAATAAAATGGAGGGAAATAATGTTACCCCTTGGACCATGGAACTCCTGGATTTCAATAAGGAAACCACCTCTCTGACTTCACTGATAAATAGACTGAAGAGGGGACATTGAAACTAGTTTGTTTCCTGGACTGATAACTTTCAAAAGTTTATATTTGTAGTTTAACATTCTTAACTGCCCCCAGAGGAGAATAATAAAGTTGTATTTAAACAAAAACAGGATGTATAAGTAATGTATAATGTATAAATGTATGCATGTATAATTAAACAGTGTTGGTGCCAGATTTATATTATTTGTCCTACTTTACTTTGTGAGTTTTGTAGAGAGAAAGAGTTGACACTATTGATAATTATCATTTTAACTAGGTTAATATTGTAAATGTATCACTTAATCCCCAAAGTACGATTTGGCAATATGTACATTGTTACATCATGCCAATAAAGCATGTAAGTCCCATAGGGCGGCGTACAATTGGCCCAGCGTCGTCCGGGTTAGGCCGGCATTGTAAATAAGAATATGTTCTTAACTGACTTGCCTAGTTAAATATAGGTTAAATAAAAAAAGAGAGAGAGCGAGAGTAGAGAAAGGGAGAAGAGGGGGAGAGAGGGCGAGGAAGTGGTGAGAGAGAAAGAGAGAAAAAAACAACAACTAGAAAATAATTTGTGTCAGGTGTGACATCCCTCCAAAACAGCTCGGGCTAATGTATCAATTGACCCAGTAGAGAGACAGAGCGGGAGGGAGAGAGAGCGTGAGACAAGATATGGAAGACCTGTTTCTCCAGGTGATTCATGAGGAGGACTACAGCTGTCCCAAACCCCCCTCCCACTACTACACAGCCAACCTGATGGTGTGTGTGTGTGAGGGCAATGCAGCTGCGGTACTTAAGAGATGGAGA
This sequence comes from Thymallus thymallus, assembly GCA_023634145.1. Taxonomy (NCBI): domain Eukaryota; kingdom Metazoa; phylum Chordata; class Actinopteri; order Salmoniformes; family Salmonidae; genus Thymallus; species Thymallus thymallus. The sequence continues at coordinate 17,258,697 of CM042385.1, forward strand.
GAGAGTCCTCTAATGAAGGTAGCAGTACTAACGGCAGCTTCCTTATGCTGTCCCAGGGCTCCAGGCGCTTAGTGACAGAACACACACCAGTGTTCCTCTCCATCACACTAAGACAGCTCTACAACTATAAATCACATCATTTTCTCTTGCACAGCACAGCAACCTAGCAAAGAGAGTCTGCTAAGACTGCCAGCAACTCAGTAAATTGTACAAATGAAATTCAACAGGAAAAACCCAGTAGGTGGAATAGCATCCGCCAAGCCCACTTCATTAAAAAATATGGAGTCCTAGTGGATTGCTGTGAGGCCTAGAATTCTGTAGCTCTGTAGATATGAATGTGCTTTTAAACAAGCTGAAGGAGGGGGTTTAGAAAAGGCTTTGGGAAAGAAGACATTCTAGTAAGAAGAGAGAAACGACCCATGGCTTCATAAATCATCATAGCTGGAGCAGTGAAATGGTGAAGTCAAAACGTAATGTTAAAGTGATAAATGCCCCGCAGTGCTTCTAATGATATTGAACAAATAATAAACACCAGAAGCGTAGCGCCTTATTGCGTTTCATTCATCTCAAACTCTCAGTTCCAAACCATTAAACAAACATTGATGGAACATTATCAGTCTAGAAGGAGCTATGGTTCCTCTCCCTCCTCTCTCCCAAGGACGGTCCAATGACGCGTCTTTATGGTTCACCTGACTGGGTGACTCATGATGACATATCTGTGGGCTCTGTCACTGTATTTTCACCTGACTGAGTGACACCAAAGATTGTCTATTATATTGACAAGATATTCGAGTGACTGCTGTAACATAGGCCTCCCAAGTGGCGCAGCGGTCTAAGGCACTGCATTTCAGTGCTAGAGGCGTGACTACAGACACCCTGGTACGATTCCAGGCTGTATCTCAACCAGGCTGTATCTCAACCAGCCATGATTGGAGTCCCATAGGGTGGCACACAAATAAGAATTTGTTCTTAATTGACTTGCCTAGTTAAATAAAGGTTAAATTAAACAATGGAAATACATGTCCTCAATGACCGAAGTCAGGCGGGAGGAGGTGAGATCAGGTGGGATCATTCTAGCCAATGAGAGGGCAGATAAACGTGTGAACAGGCCATAGAGATAGAGGACTCATTTTTGTAGGCGTCCTATCATGTGTGTGACAGCATGAGCAGCGCCATTGAAGCCATCTCCATTTTAAAGTAGTCCATTTTCTTCTTCTTCATTGGCTGATTGCTCCCATCTCATAGGAATCCCCACCCAGTTTACTTAAAAAGGGTGGAAGCCCCCAATGGCAATGTCAATGCTATAAACTGGTTATATCCATGACGCATTCTCTATCTATATGACAACAGGCACAACTCCGATAAAGTATTTTTTTTTCAAAGTTGTCGAAATGCCACGTGTGTCCACTTATATCAGTGCATTAGACCAAATAAGCCTAACAAAGCAAATTAGCAATTACATTTTTTATTGACCAAATTCAACACTTTGTGGGCTTATTTTCGTGGACAGATTTTGGGCAGAGTAAAACCTCTTGCATTCGCCTCTTCCTCTGGTGACATCGAGAGCTTTTATCTGCAAAAAGATGATTCTGAGATAATTGGCTTTAAAGTTCCAAAACCCTAATTCTTTTGAACTTAACATGAATATTGAGCTAGAGAACTTTGTACATAACAGGTTAGCTCAGGGCTTAAACTGTATGAATAACTCAACAAGTTCTGTATAAATCAATAAAGTATTGGAGATATGAACAAGCATGAATTTAGCAAAAGAGGGTGATCCTTTCAAAGCTCCTGCCAACTGTCTGGAACTGAGCCTCAGACTGATGATAGTCATAACTGTATCTGGCTGACTTAGCACAGCGTGTTCATTTGAATAGAGACACAGAAAATGGCCGACGTAGACAAATGTGAGCAGAGCCACAGGATCCACAGAATTAAGCAACCAGTCTGCAGCTACACAGACTGGTTGCCACTGGATACTGCAGCCACACAGACACAAACATTCCAGACACTCCCCCTAGTCTCTGCTGTAGCCATACATACAAACACCAGACACTCCGCTTAGACACTCCTGTATCAACACAGACACTCCCCCTAGTCTCTACTGTAGCCACAGACACTCCCCCTAGTCTCTACTGTAGCCACAGACACTCCCCCTAATCACTACTGTAGCCACAGACACTCCCCCCTAGTCTCTCCTGTATCAACACAGACACTCCCCCTAGTCTCTACTGTAGCCACAGACACTCCCCCCTAGTCTCTCCTGTATCAACACAGACACTCCCCCTAGTCTCTACTGTAGCCACAGACACACCCCCTAGTCTCTATTGTAGCCACACAGACACTCCCCCTAGTCTCTATTGTAGCCACACAGACACTCCCCCTAGTCTCAACTGTAGCCACACAGACAAACACTCCAGGCACTCCTCCTAGTCTCTACTGCAGACACATGGACACTCCCCCTAGTCTCTACTGTAGCCACACAGACACTCCCCCTAGTCTCTACTGTAGCCACACAGACACTCCCCCTAGTCTCTACTGTAGCCACACAGACACTCCCCCTAGTCTCTACTGTATCAACACAGACACTCCCCCTAGTCTCTACTGTAGCTACACAGACACTCCCCCTAGTCTCTACTGTAGCCACACAGACACTCCCCCTAGTCTCTACTGTAGCCACACAGACACTCCCCTTAGTCTCTACTGTAGCCACACAGACACTCCCCCTAGTCTCTACTGTAGCCACAGACACACCCCCTAGTCTCTATTGTAGCCACACAGACACTCCCCCTAGTCTCTATTGTAGCCACACAGACACTCCCCCTAGTCTCTACTGTAGCCACACAGACACTCCCCCTAGTCTCTACTGTAGCCACACAGACACTCCCCCTAGTCTCTACTGTAGCCACACAGACACTCCCCCTAGTCTCTACTGTAGCTACACAGACACTCCCCCTAGTCTCTACTGTAGCCACAGACACTCCCCCTAGTCTCAACTGTAGCCACACAGACAAACGCTCCAGACACTCCTCCTAGTCTCTACTGCAGACACATGGACACTCCCCCTAGTCTCCACTGTAGCCACACAGACACTCCCCCTAGTCTCTACTGTATCCACACAGACAATCCCCCTAGTCTCTACTGTAGCCACACAGACACTCCCCCTAGTCTCTACTGTATCCACACAGACAATCCCCCTAGTCTCTACTGTAGCCACACAGACACTCCCCCTAGTCTCTACTGTAGCCACACAGACACTCCCCCTAGTCTCTACTGTAGCCACACAGACACTCCCCTTAGTCTCTACTGTAGCCACAGACACTCGCCCTAGTCTCAACTGTAGCCACACAGACACTCCCCCTAGTCTCAACTGTAGCCACACAGACAAACGCTCCAGACACTCCTCCTAGTCTCTACTGCAGACACATGGACACTCCAGACATTCCCCCAATGGTTAGGGTTATAACTACAGTAGAGGTACGGTAATAACTACAGTAGAGGTATGGTTAACTACAGTAGAGTTATGGTTTTAACTACAGTAGAGTTATGGTTTTAACTACAGCAGAGTTATGGTTTTAACTACAGCAGAGTTATGGTTTTAACTACAGCAGAGTTATGGTTTTAACTACAGCAGAGGTATGGTTATAACTACAGTAGAGGTATGGTTATAACTACAGTTAAGGTATGGTTAGGGTTATAACTATAGTACAGGTATGGTTAGGGTTATAACTACAGTAGAGGTATGGTTATAACTACAGTAGAGGTATGGTTAGGGTTATAACTACAGTAGAGGTATGTTTAGAATAAGATGACCCATACCTGACATTAGGTGCTGTCCTGTCATGCTCATGGGAGCCATGCCAAGGTTGTTCATGGCTGTGGCCCAGGCGTTGGGGTCTGACATGGGCATCGGCATGGGGCTGGAGTCCATGGACATGTTACGAATCCCTTCTGCAAAGAGAGAGAGACAGTCAGTCAGAATACGGTACAATCAGATATGGTCTCAAATCACTTTTGGCTGCTTTGTTCAATTCCCTTACATTTCATATTTAATAGCTTCTATAACCCTGTAAGGTGCAAAACAAATGAATTTGTTTTTATATGTCTGGCAATAGCAGAGAGGAATAATTTATATTCATGAGTGGAGGGAGGAGGCCATCTGTCCAGTGACACAACCTTTTACATTGTATTCAGAGTGGAGGGAGGAGAGGTCATCTGTCCAGTGACAGAACCTTTTACATTGTATTCAGAGTGGAGAGAGGAGAGGTCATCTGTCCAGTGACACAACCTTTTACATTGTATTCAGAGTGGAGGGAGGAGAGGTCATCTGTCCAGTGACAGAATCTTTTACATTGTATTCCGAGTGGAGAGAGGAGAGGTCATCTGTCCAGTGACACAACCTTTTACATTGTATTCAGAGTGGAGGGAGGAGAGGTCATCTGTCCAGTGACAGAACCTTTTACATTGTATTCAGAGTGGAGAGAGGAGAGGTCATCTGTCCAGTGACACAACCTTTTACATTGTATTCAGAGTGGAGGGAGGAGAGGTCATCTGTCCAGTGACAGAACCTTTTACATTGTATTCCGAGTGGAGGGAGGAGAGGTCATCTGTCCAGTGACACAACCTTTTACATTGTATTCAGAGTGGAGGGAGGAGAGGTCATCTGTCCAGTGACAGAACCTTTTACATTGTATTCCGAGTGGAGGGAGGAGAGGTCATCTGTCCAGTGACACAACCTTTTACATTGTATTCAGAGTGGAGGGAGGAGAGGTCATCTGTCCAGTGACAGAACCTTTTACATTGTATTCCGAGTGGAGGGAGGAGAGGTCATCTGTCCAGTGACACAACCTTTTACATTGTATTCAGAGTGGAGGGAGGAGAGGTCATCTGTCCAGTGACACAACCTTTTACATTGTATTCAGAGATTATTAGCATTCACTCCCCTCTTGGCTGACCTTCCTCTGACCTCTGACATCTACTAAGACAACGCCTCCTGATGATGCTGCTTTCTTCCCTGGCCGACACTCTCAGAATGAATAAAAGTACTAATACCACATACACAACACTACTCAGATAGAATCTACCCAATAAAACTCTAGTAAAGAGCAGGGCTAGTTTGTGTTTCTCCGTCAAGGTCAATTTAAGGGAATGAAGCTCACGAAAAGCAGATTACTAGCTATGGTACTAAGCAAAAGGCCATTTCTAAAACAGTCGGCTATAAAAAAATACTAAAAAAACTCTGGCTTACTATTACAGACACACCTCAATTCAGACACAACCCCAGGGCAAGCAGTCTGGCCCCAACTAAACCAGAACACATCACACATTCAACCCCAGCCTATTCCTCCCAACTAAAGCATTCCACAACTCTAAATGGGCTTTCTTTCTCTCCTTTCTTGTACCTGTCCCTCTGACAGATGGGTAAAGTGTGTCAGCTGGCTGTGGGACTGAACCGCTCTCCTGCCTCAGGATGCCGAAACAAACAGTTGTTGATGATGAGGACAACACTTCACACACCTCAAAAGGTCACTGTCATCTGCTAACACTGATGCTGTGTGTGTCTTGTCCAATCACTTGAGCAGCAGGATGATTGTTCCGAGGCAGCTGAGGGTCTGGTATAATAAAGGACTAATGATGTTCCCTCAGTCTGGTATAATAAAGGACTAATGATGTTCCCTCTGTCTGGTATAATAAAGGACTAATGATGTTCCCTCAGTCTGGTATAATAAAGGACTAATGATGTTCCCTCAGTCTGGTATAATAAAGGTCTAATGATGTTCCCTCTGTCTGGTATAATAAAGGACTAATGATGTTCCCTCTGTCTGGTATAATAAAGGACTAATGATGTTCCCTCTGTCTGGTATAATAAAGGTCTAATGATGTTCCCTCTGTCTTCTGGTATAATAAAGGACTAATGATGTTCCCTCTGTCTGGTATAATAAAGGACTAATGATGTTCCCTCTGTCTGGTATAATAAAGGACTAATGATGTTCCCTCAGTCTGGTATAATAAATGACTAATAATAAGCTTCAGAGGAGTAAATGTACAGAGCTGACCTACAAAAAGAGTCAACAGAGACTGTACTTTCTCAGAAAGCTGGGATCTTTTCATGTTGACTGTACTATACTGATTCTGTTTTCATTGAGAGCATTTACATTTGGTTTGGCAATGCCACTGTCAGCCATATGCTGAGAAGGACTATAACCACAGCAAGAAAGGTATTTGGAGTAAAACAGACAGGCTTGGATGAGATCTTTAAGGTCAGGGCCCTCCGCAAGGCTCACAAAATCGTTTTAGACCCAAGCCACCCCCTCTACTCCCCTCTGGGTGCAGGTATAGAGCCCCTCTCGGCAGCAAAAACACAACTAGACAATAATTTGTGCCAGGTGTGATATCCCTCCTAAACAGCTTGGGCTAATGTATCAATCCACAGAGCCACTGTCTCTCAAAGGGTGTTGACACATCCACAGAGCCACTGTCTCTCAAAGGGTCATGATTCATCCACAGAGCCACTCTCTCACAAAGGGTCATGACACATCCACAGAGCCACTGTCTCTCAAAGGGTGTTGACACATCCACAGAGCCACTGTCTCTCAAAGGGTCATGATTCATCCACAGAGCCACTCTCTCACAAAGGGTCATGACACATCCACAGAGCCACTGTCTCTCAAAGGGTCATGACACATCCACAGAGCCACTGTCTCTCAAAGGGTCATGATTCATCCACAGAGCCACTCTCTCACAAAGGGTCATGACACATCCACAGAGCCACTGTCTCTCAAAGGGTCATGACACATCCACAGAGCCACTGTCTCTCAAAGGGTCATGAAACATCCACTGTCTCTCAAAGGGTCATGACACATCCACAGAGCCACTGTCTCTCAAAGGGTCATGACACATCCACAGAGCCAATGTCTCTCAAAGGGTCATGACACATCCACAGAGCCACTGTCTCTCAAAGGGTCATGACACATCCACAGAGCCACTGTCTCTCAAAGGGTCATGATTCATCCACAGGGCCACTGTCTCTCAAAGGCTCCAGATGCATCCATACTGTTTAGCTCATTACAGGAGGCCTGGGTTGTCTTAGGAGTTCTGATCTTATCAGGTTCATAGTTGTCTAAGGGCTGAAGGCTTTGAGAGAGAGTTAAAGTGCTGGTCGAGGTCAAGGTTACCCTCATGCCCTGTAATGATAAGACGTCATGGAGGAAATGTCCACAGTGCCTCTCACTAGTTCCCTCCTCCCTCCCTCTTTCCATCCATCCCTCCCTCCCTGGGAGCTGGCATCCTGGGATTTAGGGTTTCATAGAGTGACCTTGAGGGCAGAGCTCTGGCATGGCTCCCCTCAGCTCCCTTCCACTCAATCACATCCACAGAGTAGAGGGAGTGTGTCTGAATAGCAAACAGCAGTGGAAAGATCAACACTAGCACATGCACGCACGCACACACGCACGCACGCCCGCCCGCCCGCCCAACCAGGACGAATTTCAGCCAGTGAAAATACACATCTGTCATCACGAATGTGTCTAAGATGGAACATGAGTTTAAGACTGCTGTAGTTGTTTTAATGATTCAATCCCTGGCAGGGATTGATTCAATGTGCAAGCTCTATTTAACATTTCACTGTATTCAATCCAAGCTCAAACGAGGCAGAACAAAATTTAATTCTAACAAAATAGCGTTACTATACCTATGGCTCTATTTCCGGATGGCGTTAAGCACACATTTGCAATTTTAACATGTTAAAGCCGGCGCTCTTCTATTTTCAAACCCTAGAGCCAGGATCGGTCATTTACCCGTCTTATATGAGCTTGCTTACGCTGAGGTGGGAGGGGAGGCAATATCTGAGGCGTGTCCTTAAAAACGTGTGCCAAAGTGCCAATTTCAGTATGCGCTCGTGGGAATATTTAAAAATCAGTCAAAGGCTGGTCTTAGAGCTAAGACGGTTGGTTACGGCATGGATTTTGAAAGCGGAAGCACAGCCTATTCTGCCATGATGCACAGTGCACATATGCACGTGGAACAAGAGATGTGCTTTGTGCCCGTAAACATTGTATTTAAAAACAAACAGTTTTTTCCCAATTTTGTTTGATTTGATTAAAAACCAAGCATAGCCTCCCTTCCTCTCAATTAAGGCCGTTTTTTTTGTCATACCCAATACATTCGCCAAGTAGTCAAGACTATAGGGTTTGGTTCGTGAGCCTTACTGGCCATTGAGCTGCAGTAAAGGGCTTAAAAGCTGCAATAAATGCTCCCCCAGGGTGCTGATGGGAAATGAATCCTTTTTAAAGCCCATAGGCTGGAGGCGCCCAGAAGGCCATGAGAAACTCAGGGACATTTAGTTTACAACGGACATAGCGGTCTTAACAGCTAACAGGCCAATTACAGCCTTTTTACAAAAAGGCCTCCTGGAACAATATCATGGTCACATACCCCCAGGAGAGGGAAGGAAGGCTGCAATCAGGACAGACAGACAGACAGAGAGCGAGCGAGAGCTCTATATAGATGCAGAGAGAGAGAGACCGAGAGAGAATGGTGTATCTCAAGTATGGGCAACTGCCGGCCAGCGGGGCACCCCCTTTTGTAGGACCCCAAAAATGTAATAATAATAAATAGATAAATACAAATTATATATACATACAGTGCATTCGGAAAGTATTCAGACCCCTTTTTCTACATTTTGTTACGTTACAGCATTATTCTAAAATTGATTAAATTGTTCCCCCCCCCATCAATCTACACACAATACCCCATAATGACAAAGCCTGGCACACCTTTATTTGGGGAGTTTCTACCATTCTTCACTGCAGATCCTCTCAATCTCTGTCAGGTTGGATGGGGAGTGTCCCTGCACAGCTAATTTCAGGTCTCTCAGATGTTCAAATCGGGTTCACTTCCGGGCTCTGGCTGGGCCACTCAAGGACATTCAGAGACTTGTCCCGAAGCTCTGGAGCAGGTTTTCATCAAGGACCTCTCTGTACTCAGTTAATCTTTTCCTCAATTCTTACTAGTCTCCAAGTCCCTACTGCTGAGAAACATCCCCACAGCATGATGCTGCCACCACCATGCTTTCCTCCAGATGTGACGCTTGGCATTCTGACTCAGTCGGGGGCTCAACTTACTGTTGAGAGTTACACAAGGTGCAATTTCTAAATTTGGTTGTGCATCACTCAATTAGCCCATGTCAGCAAACATTTAATTACTGGTAAATTAGTCTAACGGCCTGGGTGGGGCCCATTGATCATCAGTTATCATATTAAGAACAGCAAACATGCCTCTGCCCTATTTCATGTGGGTACGCAGAACCACGAGCCACTGCGGCACCTCATGAAGAGTTTTATTTTTGTGGCCTCCACCCCCATTAAAGCCGGCCATCTCTGCTCTAACCAATGGCAAATTGCAGGCATTCTCTATGGGAATCTGGACCATCCACAAAGAAAATCTGATCTAATGATAGCTTGTCAGAAAAGTGAAATGCCTGGTAACAAATAATTAGGGTTTATATCAAGCTACAAGTATGAAAATGGCTTATAAATGTGTCCTTGTTGAACAGAACATTGGTGGGTGAAATGGTGTAGTATCTAATTAATGTCTGTATATCAAAAAAGGAAAAACACCCATGCCATTAGATGTCTATGATTTCCTTTGAATACGAGTTCTGGGTCCTTAGACTCACAGCATGAATCACAATATAGGAGGAGAAAGAGGCAGCCATTTTCATTAAAACATAATCCTAAGAGTAGTGATGCCAGTCCCCCCCCCTCTTAAAGATGAAGAGAAAAAACACCTCAGCCACAGAGGCTGTGATTTTTGTCTTTGAAGTATTTGTGCTGTGGACTTCCCAGGACAGAGTGCTTTTTGGTATACAACCTCTGTTTCTATCTGCTTATCAGGATCCATTTCTAGACGTGTGGAGCAGGAGCACTCATGTTGTGTCACCGGTGTGACAGACAGAAACACTGATTACAGAGACAGAAAAAAAAAAGATATCTATTACAGTTGCTTTGACAATGTAAAACATATGTCTCCCATGCCAATAAAGCCCTTTGAATTGAACTTAATTAAAATGGAAAGAGAGAGAGAGCACGAGAGACAGCAAGCGAGAGAGCACGAGAGAGATAAAAGGAAAAAGCTGCTCCCCAACAGTAACACGGAACAAAATGCTAGGAAATATAACACATGAGGTTACCGATGGACATTGGATTCTAATCAAATCAAACGCCTACACTTTATAGCCCTGATGGTCATTGTCAGCAAAGGTGTTTTGTCTCCGTCATCAATTAAATCCAATCGCCATTTATAAAACAATCCATCACCGAGACATTATCGACAGTTAGAAGCAGGATGATTACATTAATGGCAGAGGAATGGACCTAATTCATGCTGTGGTCATGATGGTTTGAATGCGGAAGTGTTCCATTGAAGTCAATGGAAAGTCGTGCCAAAACTAAAATATGTTACATTTAATTTAACACAAAAAAGAACAATGAGTAAAAATCTGAGTATAAGTAGTGAGAAATAGAAAGAATAGAATATGGAGGCAGTATGACCATAATGAAGAGGACATGCTACCATCTTTAATGGTCTAGTGGTTTAGACAGGGGAAAAATAACATTAATAGCAAGGCTAACATTACCTGTGGTGGCAGGATTAGTAATGGTTATCAATACACGTCTGTGCACTTTGAAGAGGAAAATACACTGGAAATGTTCTAGTTTAGAATGAGAAGTGGTTTGTTGTTCTATTGATCTGCAGCCATCTTCATAACTCGTTGTAGTGTACTAGAGTGCAATCGTCCTTGTGTGTGTGTGTGTGTGTTTCTCAAACAGATGCAATGGGCATGTATCTGCCAGAGAAAATTGATTGGGGCTCTAAGGACAGAGTCCAGTACAGACATGGTGAGAGTCTCTTCACCACTGGTAGAGCGAGGATGTGATTGGCAATACATAGAAAATCAGGGAGTGAAAGCCATCTCTCAATTCTATAGATTTGGTTCAGAGGCAAGAAATAGCACAGTATTTCTAATTGTCTCAAAGTCAAGACTTTATGACAAATCTAATCTCAGTTGGAGGCCAGAGAACAGAACTCTGTTCTCTGGCCACTATTAGATACCGAGGTGTTTTCTAATTAACTGCAGTAACAGAACCCTGGTCAGGATCCAACATGGCAGCAGAGACACAAACACACAGAGCATTGTAGTGAGAGCAGAGACTCTTCCTGCTCCTGTGTGTTTATGTCTACTGACACTCTGTAGTTCTCCGCTCTGACAGGCTCTAATAACGTAGTTCTCTCCCCTCTGACAGGCTCTAATAACGTAGTTCTCTCCCCTCTGACAGGCTCTAATAATGGAGTTCTCTCCCCTCTGACAGGCTCTAATAACTTAGTTCTCTCCCCTCTGACTGGCTCTAATAATACATTTAGTGTTCCAGTAGTAGCCAAGGTGGCTCCATGTCCCCTGGCCGGTGCTTGGCCCATGTGTGTGTTAGTTTACAGACAGGTAAACAGACAGACAGACAGACAGGGGCCCAGAGCTACAGTTAAACAGAGTAGTTTCAGGCGTCACAGGGACACACACAAGGGCACCAGTCACGCAACACTACCACCTAAATCAGGGTTTCCCAAACTTGGTCCATGGGACCCCAAGAGGTGCATGTTTAGTTTGTTGCCTTAGCACTATACAGCTGATTCAAATAATCAACAAATCATCAAGTTTGGGAAACCCTGCCCTAAATGAACTCAGGCCCCAGGGTCGGGGTCAATTCCATTTCAACTCAGGAAGTGAACAAATGGAATTGCTTCCCTCTAAATGAACCTTGTCACCATCTGTCACCAAACACTGAACCCTCCTCTCCTCCACTGCAGAACTCTGTTCACGTCCATTAAATAAATAAAAATAAGTTTGTAATTTAGCGGACGCTCTTACAGTAGTGAGTGCATACATTTTCTTTTAAATAAAAAAACGTACTTGTCTCCCATGGGAATCGAACCCACAACCCTGATGTTGCAAGATCTGTTCTGTCCATGTGACCACTATCAAATCACAGAGGTATTTTCTAATTAACTGCAGTAACAGAACCGTGGTCAGGATCCAACATGGCAGTAGAGAAACAAACACACAGAGCATTGTAGTGAGAGCAGAGACTCTTCCTGCTCCTGTTTGTTCATGTCTACTGACACTCTGTAGTTCTCCGCTCTGACAGGCTCTAATGACGTAGTTCTCCACCCTCTGACAGGCTCTAATAGTTCTCTCCCCTTTGACAGGCTCTAATAACGTAGTTCTCTCCCCTCTGACAGGCTCTAATAACGTAGTTTCTCTACCCTCTGACAGGCTCTAATAATGGAGTTCTCTCCACTCTGACTGGCTCTTATGAGTTTACTGTTCCAGTAGAGTAGCCATGGTGACCCCATGTCCCCTGGCTGCTGTTTGCCCCTGTGTGTGTGTTCACAGACAACACTGTGTCTGGGATGGAGATTGTCAGGGGCCACAAGGGGCCCAAAGTTACAGTCCAGTTAAGCAGGACAGCTTCAGGGGCCACAGGGACACACACAGGGGCAGCACTGGGTTTTCAGTCAATTCCAATAGTACCGGTAATCTCATTTTGTAACACAAGAATGGATTCTGAACAGACCTGACATGTCACATCATTTCAACATTTTGAGGGGTGCTGGAAGATGAAACAGTAATTGAAAATGTTTCTGGTGAGACATAATCAAAGTGAATGATTCCAAGGGAATGGACCGTTGGGAGCCGAGCTCAGTTTCGTCATCAAGCCTCAAAGCTGGAGCAGAAAGCACATGCCAGAGACTTCAGAGGAACATCAAAATAAATCCAACATACAGGCCTATATACTTTCAACTGATTCAAATGGTTAATCCATTATAAAATGGGTCAGAAAATGACAGAGAGGAGGAGACTTGATGGATTCATTAGAGCCATGTGATGGAAGGAGCCAATTGAATCTACATGACATTGCCAGTCACAACAAACCTAGTACAACCAGAACAAACCTGCCAGTCATAACGAACCTAAAATAGTCAAAAGACGTCTAGGCCTATATAATCAAAATACAGTATTAAAGCCTTTGAAGGTGAAAATCTCTGCCAGTCATAACAAAACCTAAAGAGAGAGCAGCTTTACCACAGAGAATCCCCATTGATCCAGAGTGTTGGAAATAGACAGACATGGAGCGGATGTATTAATTAATGAGCTGACCTTCAGCTGGGTCATTGTGTGAGAGAGATAGAGCTAGAGAGAAAGAGAGAGAGAGAATGAGAGAGAGAGAGAGAGAGATATGACCAGCGTGGGAGATTAAAAGCTTTGAACAGGTTCCTGAAGGTGACAAATTAGTGCTGTAGTTCTCATTAGCTCCATAGATCACTGGATCTAAAATTCACATGGATAAAACCATCCCACATTCACATAATTTGTGAAGTTCTAAACCACCCATACACTCTTGCCCACTCTTCATCCTCACATACAGTTATGATGTTCTAGTACCCAATCAATTTGCCCAGTGGGGTTTCAGTCCTTAGAAGTTTCCACATAGTAAAGACTCTCTGTGGAGACAGTCACATGGTCAGGGTAAATAGCTCTCTTGGGGGAATAGAGACAAGCATACACCGAATAATTGATCCATGTTTCAGCGCTTTTCAATCCTCATCTCCTTATCCCTCAGTCCGCCTCCATATTTGACAGAAGAACATACACGCAAGGACTGACAGACAGACACACACTCATGCACTGGGTAGTACACACACACACACACACACACAAAGAAAGATATGAGTGCTCCTTGTCTCCATCTTTGATGTCTATCTCAGCTCACTGCATCTGAATCAACACTGACAGATGACTGTGGTTCATGTACAAATGAGAGAGGTGTGGGCTGAGCTGCTAGTTCCCTCCTAGATAGTGGTTTGCTCTACCGCCTCCGCTTTGCTCTGCTCTCTCTCCCCCACATTAACTTTCATTAATCAAAACAACTTCATTAACAGACCTTAATTACAACACAGAGGAGAGGCTTTGAAGACGGAATGCCTGGCCATTAAAATGTAAAGTCCTGCCTGAAATCAGTTTGAAACTCCAGAAAATGTGTGGAATTAAACCAACGGTTATAACCTAACGCGGGAATACTTCATTTCTGCTAGACAGCTCAACCTTTTATTTTGCATTCCTGTTCATTTGTGTTTACATTTGACATGTTATTCATTCAGCAGATGCTCTTACACAGAGCTACAGTACAACTGGTCCCACGTCTTTATTGAGCTGAAGGGGGAATGAATGACTTGGAAAGTGCTGGTTTGTTGCTGTTTATAATAAAGACTAACCCTTGAATGAGTAGGTGTGTCCAAACTTTTGACTGGTACTGTATGTGTAGCTTGATTAGCTCAGTGCAGATACAGCAGCATCTATGTAATAGACAGAGTTTCTGTGGGAAATCTTCGGCAGTGGAAGGCTTTACCAACCGTTACAAAACCTGGTCCCAAATGTATCAGGAGCTCAAGGGAGCTGAACTAAACTACAGTCTGCTCTCAAAAACCTCAACATAGGACTCCCAAGAGTAGTAGCGCTGAAAGCCAGAGAAAACAATCCCTCTACACTGACAGTTCTAACATCCTTCATGTGTCCCAGGAGGAGAAAGAAGGAGATCCCCAAACCAAGGCATCCTCTTTCTGAAGAGATCCCCAAACCAAGGCATCCTCTTTCTGAGGAGATCCCCAAACCAAGGCATCCTCTTTCTGAGGAGATCCCCAAACCAAGAAGTCCTCTTTCTGAGGAGATGCCCAAACCAAGAAGTCCTCTTTCTGAGGAGATGCCCAAACCAAGTCCTCTTTCTGAGGGGATCACCAAACCAAGACGTCCTCTTTCTGAGGAGATCCCCAAACCATCGCCTCCAGAGTAGGCACCACCTGTCAGAGGCTAGGAGGAGATGAAAACCACAAAACTAAACTCTTGCTAGGATAAATATGATTCTATAGTATTTGGTATTTATTCATCATGGCTCCCTGTGCACTTCAGGGAGAGAATCTTTTTCCTGTACTTCTTAATATTGTTCTAGGAGGGAAAGTGGAACTCCCCTCTTTCTCATAGACAGAACTCTAAGAACTCAGTCAAACTACTCACCTAGATGGACCAGTCACTGTGTCCAGCTCAGTACCAGCACCTCTGCTTCTAAACACACACATTCACTACAGAGGCAAACTATTGTTAAGTAAAAGAGGAACACAGAAAATGACTGAGTGACAACTAAAGGAGAACTTGACATCCCTCTCGAAAAAACAAGCACAAGAGTTTCTTTAATCTGTTTTCCTTTTCTTTTGAAGTGGTTCCTGTCAGAAAAACAGACCAGTGCTGAAGAGAAGGCTGATGCTCTCCAATGCTTTGTTCTTATTAAAGGGAATGACAGGATGAGTGTCTGAAGCTCCTAATGACTTGTTATCTCATGGAATGGCTGGCAGTAGAACATTGCCTTTGATGGTGGCTGTTAATTCAATAGCAGTGACTTGAGTGTAACTCCACAAATACGCCTAGTAAAAAAGGGATGCCACTTTTAAAAGCCATGTAAATAACATCAGATGATTACAGACTAAAGCAAAAAGGAAGCCATTATAAATCTGTAACTCACAAAGTAAGATGCTCTACAATTCAGTGAGCTGGCTATACAGATGACATGCCTGTCTAAAAATGGGTATGACATTTAATTTATGCTCACTAAATTGGCTCATATAGGGTAAAAAATATAGATCCATTGATATTTCACTAACAGATTGACACAGTTTGATTTAAGTAAATGCTCAAAGCTGGCAACAACAACAAAAATTCAGATAGCCTCCAGCAACACAGATGCAGTGGTAAAAATATGTTGATAGACAGTTATTTACAAAATCTCTTGCTAAAGGGTTAGAGGTAAGCTGCATGTACAGGGTGAATGTGAATAAAGTTAACTTGTGTTTAGCCCGGCAGCCCTTCCACTGCCCTTGTTGGTCACCCTTGCTACCTACATGGTGACATTGGCTGCTAGCCTGCTACAGTACAGATTGAGTTTCTCTGATACATTCATCGCATGTTGAGGGTCTGTTTCTCAGCTCTCCTCCAGTCCCCTGAGGGCTATACTTGTAAACTTTAGCTTTGACCATGGTTTAAAATGGCTCGCTGCTAGCTTTTCTCATAGGCCAACCTGGTCAAATTAGCCACAATGCTAAAGATGGCCAGCAGAACAGATCCGGTAACAAATTCTCAGTCAATTAAAATCGTCCGTGATCCAACACTTTTTCACTAAAGCATCGTTACCAGAAGTCCTCCTGCACGTTCTCTAATACTCAAATTAATAATTACCTTTTCTTATTTTGTAAACTTATAAGTAATAATTTGAATAAAAATAATAACCAAGTGTAATGGCTTGATAAAATAGGTTTTAAGATGCAAATCCATGTACAAGTGTACAAACAGAATTGTGACCTCCCCTTTTTACATAGGTCCTTTTATTATTATTTTTATTATTTAACCTTTATTTAACTAGGCAAGTCAGTTAAGAATAAATTCTTATTTACAATGGCGGCCTATCCCGGCCAAACCCGGACGACGCTGGGCCAATGGTGCACCGCCTTACGGGACTCCCAATCACGGCCAGATGTGATACAGCCTGGATAGTAGGCCTAAGACAGTAACATACATTTAAACAAAATGGACACATCAAAAACAATACGAAAAATAAATGCAAAGGGAGAGAAAGGGAAAACAGTAACGAAGTGTAATGCAATAGTGAAATTGCCTGTTTCTTTTGAGTCTGATAGCCTATGCGTTAAGTCGTGTCAATACGAAGATGTGACAATCCTCTCCAATGACTTGTCTCCCAGTCCTTGCCGATGAAAAACATCCCCACAGCATCCCCGTAGGCATGGTTTCCTCCAGACGTGACGCTTGGCATTCACGCCAGTGTTCAATCTTGGTTTCATCACACCAGAGAATCTTGTTTCACATGGTCTGAGAGTCCTTTAGGTGCCTTTTGGCAAACTCCAAGGAGTGGCTTTCGTCTGGCCACTACCATAAAGGCCTGATTAGTGGAGTGCTGCAGAGATGGTTGTCCTTCTGAAAGTTCTCCCATCTCCACAGAGGAACTCTGGAGCTCTGTCAGAGTGACCATCGGGTTCTCTGAAGTGCATAGTGCGTAAAACAATGTTGTCCTTGGTTGCCATGCTCAATACCGAGTTCCAAACTCCCTCTGGAAGCAACGTCAGCATAATAACTTTTCGTTGAGAGCTTAATGAAATTAAGTTTCCATGGCCAAAGAGCCGCACACAAGCGTAAGATCACCATGTGCAATGCCAAGCGTTGGCTGAAGTGGTGTAAAGCTCAACGCTATTGGACTCTGGAGCACTGGAAACACTTTCTCTGGAAACACTTTCTCACACCAACGGATAAATCTGGGTTTGGTGGATGCCAGGAAAACTCTACCTGCCCGAAGGCATGGTGCAAAATGTCTGGGGCTTTTTTTCAAGGTTCTGGCTAGGCCCCTTAATTCCAGTGAAGCGAAATCTTAATGCTAGATCATACAATGACATTCTAGACAATTATGTGCTTACAACTTTGTGGCAAAAGTTTGGGGAAGGCCCTTTCCTGTTTCAGCATGACAATGTCCCCGTGCACAAAGCATGGTCCATACAGAAATGGTTTGTCAAGATCGGTGTCAAAGAACTTGCCAAAGGACTGGCCTGCACAGAGCCCGACCTCAACCCAATCGAACACCTTCGAGATGAATTCGAACGGCGACTGCGAGTTAAGGCTAATCACCCAACATCAGTGTCCAACCTCACTAATGCGCTTGTGGCTGAATGGAAGCAAATAACCCGCAGAAATGCTCCAACATCTAGTGGAAAGCCTTCCCAGAAGAGTGGAGGCTGTTATAGCAGCAAAGAAGGGACCAACTCCATATTAATGCCCATGATTTTGGAATGAGATGTTCGACGAGCAGGTGTCCACATACTTTGTCAAGTAGTGTATCTCTAGCTTAAATTTACAGATTTTGATGGGGATTCTTTTATTGTTTTACTTAGATAGACGCACCAGTGCATCAATAGACTCTAGGGAGTTATTGGGAAGATTTTATTATCTTGTACAGGATATAACTATCTACTCAGCTGGCCATCCATAGCATCATGTCTAATTAAGTCAGGTTGGCCTGTGAGAAAAGCAAGCAGCTAGCCATTTTAGACAGATGGTTTAAACCATGGTCTAAGCAAAAATTCCCCCGCAAGTTGGGAGGGGAAATACATATTGAAAAACAGGCACGAGAAATGTGATCCTGCCCAACATATTGATTCACCGTAACACTAGGGTCCAGCTGAGACCCATTGCAGATGTAAGAAGCATCTCTAAGTATGCGTAGATATAATGCATTAGAGGCCAGTGTGTCTCCTGGGTGGTGAACACAGTGGGAGGTCATGACGTAATTCCCAGCATCACACTCAGACTACTTTACAATATACCATAAACATCTATTAGATGGGCTGTATGGAAAGTAGCTGCAATGAAAGTGCCCTGTCTATGGTCTCATAGCTAGTGGGGGTTCCGTGCACCATTAGCCAATAACAGCAGACCACAGTACTAGCTGGAGACAGATGAACACATTACCCAGTCACCTCATGCTTGGACATGCACAGTCTGATTTCACTGCATAGGAGTCTCTTCAGAGCATAATAAGACACTGGGAGTAGCTGCAGTTAGAGTAGAGGGGGAGAAAAAGTCCTGCAGTATGAGATTCAATATCAAAAGCAGAAAAACCTTTGTTCAGACATTAATCAAATCTGATGAGTGTGGCTAAAGGGGGCATAACCAGCACAATACAGTAAGTCTCTGCTGCTGTATAGCCCGCCCTGAACAATGTCCTCTGGTTATAGCACAGTCTGCTGAGCAGGTGCTCTCTAAAGCTAGCTAAAGTGATAACTTTGAACACATGATGCAAGTAAGACACTTTTACAGCACCCTCCCAGTGGGAGAGTGGCCTAGTCACCCAGTACAATATATCCCAGTATCACAGACTTCTAATGTCCTGTGTCAGAGTCGTCCAGTGACTGTAGGAAGCAGAGCAGCCAATACACAGTAGAGTCCAGTAGACAGACAGTAGTCCAGCTCTGAGGGGCTTTAATCTCTACCTCCCTCCACTGGTGTCCCTGAGCTCCCATTATCATTATCTGACCTGCTGGTGCTGCTGCTGCCAGACTCTTATCAACAGCAGCCAATTACAACACAAGGATCTTATCACCAACAGCTGTGAGGAAATGTCAACAACTCAGTGACCTCACGCCTCTCTTATCTGGCCCCGCCTCTGCCTCCAGACAGCTCCAGCTCTATTGCCATGGTAACCGCCAGTGATGGGATACTATTACATATAAGGGAAACAGGTACAGGCCACCACAAAATAAAATAAACATCTCCCAGACACCCTCACTGTGTCTAAAGAATCCCCCAACAATGTCAACACCCTCTTGATAACTAGACTCCAGCGACATTTTATTCATTGGGTCTATCTCCAGTTGAAGAAAAGGCTGCAGCTGCTCCCGGCTAACAGCTTTTACACAGAGCATTTAGAGCTACATGACCAGAGGTAGGAGCAGACAAGCCTGGAACTCTCCACACGTGTGCCTCTTGATAATGCAGGCTTTGCAGATTGTTTACAAGAGAGGAGATCGAGATTACTTTCTGTTTGGCTTATTCTCCTTGACGAGGATGCCAAGAAGGATGAATTCTGCTCCCAACTGCTCCTCTATCTGTCCATCAATCTCCATGCAGGAGTCAATGCCAGGGCAACTCTGATAGACTGTTTCCCATAACAACAGATAACGCTTGGAGGTCAACTACCTATTTTAATGGTTTCATTGGTCCAGCTTGGTGGTGTCATCAATAAAGCTACCAATACTTCAAGTAGAGAGACAGTGTTACTGCAAAGGCAACATTCACAAGCACAAAGATCTGTGTAAAATCAATTAATGAGGGTCCTTTTCTGTTGACCAAATAGACGGCCAAGGTTGTCCGTTCAGAGTGACTGATAACCTGCTCTCTTTGACACTGAGCATGTGACTGCCTGTGATGGCTGTGTGACATGGCCATGTGACATCATGGCTGACTCAAGTGGCTGTTGGGGGAGACGTGCTCAGAAGTGTCACTGCCACATCACGTCACCAGACCTAACACAGAAACAAGACAGACTGTCCGGACGTCTAGGACATTTAGGACACGTCCACTTCCACAGAAAGAGTCCTCTACCGCCGGTCAACAAGGACATGTAGACCAATACTCAACTGTCAGTCAACACAGACAGGTCATACACTTGTACACTACACAGACTATATAGACCTACAATTGTACACTACACAGACTATATAGAGCTACACTTGTACTACAGACACTACTAGCAGTCAACCAAACCAGATCCTGCTCTACTGCCAATCAACATGGACCATTTGGCAGATTGTCATGCCCTCTAACTCAGAATAGGGACCATGAACATTTCCTAAAGGTTAGACTTTCCAATGGTTGACTTGTCCTCTGATGGAGAGCTGCAGTGCCAGTGGCGAGGACAGGCAGGTGGTGTTGTGATGGCAGAGAGAGATGAGGCTCAGTTGATGGGACTTCATCAGACTGATGACTGACTGACGTGTCTGTGTAAGTCTCCATACCTCCCTGAGGATGACAGCTCATCTTCCCTGGCTCTGTGAGCTGAGAGACAGACACTGAGTGGAGGAGAAGACCCTACAGAGCAGAGCAGAGAAAGCGAGAGAGACAGCGGGGGAGAAAGAGGGAAGTGGAGATTTGCTACTAATGTCTGCCTTGACAGAGGACACAAACAATGCTCTGCTCACTCCAAGTTGCCCCTAACGACATCTACCCAACCTAAAAACATGTGACTTTGGATCAGTAATTAGGGGCAAACTGAAAGATCTGGTCAATAATAACAGCAGGTTAATTATTTAGCACGGTAACTTAATTAACTGAACAGTCGTTTTCTGATTTCCCCAAATACCTGAGGGTGAATAGAGGATAGGAGTGCAGAACGGGAGCATGTTAAAAGGCTGTTAACAATACCAGTGTTGTGTTAATACAAACATCACCATGCTAGAATACCCTGAGGCCTTCAGATATATACACCGTTCACTTAGAAATGTCCTTGTTTTCCATGAAAATATACATGAAATTAGTTGCAAAATGAATAGGAAATAGTCAAGAGGTTGACAAGGTTATAAATAATGACATTTAATTTAATTGCTTTCGTCAAATAATCCTCCATTTGCAGCAATTACAGTCTTGCAGACCTTTGGCATTGTTGAGGTAATCTGAAGAGATTTCACCCCAAGCTTCCTGAAGCACCTCCCACAAGTTGGATTGGCTTGATGGGCACTTCTTACGTACCATACGGTCAAGCTGTTCCCACAACAGCTCAATAGGGTTGCGATCCGGTGACTGTGCTGGCCACTCCATTAGAGAGAGAATACCAGCTTACTGCTTCTTCCCTAAATAGTTCATGTACAATTTGGAGCTGTGCTTTGGGTCATTGTCCTGTTTTAGGAGGAAATTGGCTCCAATTAAGCGCCGTCCACAGGGTATGGCATAGCGTTGCAAAATGGATTGATAGCCTTCCTTCAAGATCCCTTTAACCCTGTACAAATCTCCCTTTTTACTACCACCAAAGCACCCCCAAATCATCACATTGCCTCTACCATGCTTGACAGATGGCGTCAAGCACTCCTCCAGCATCTTTTCATTTGGTCTGAGTCTCACGAATGTTGTTCTTTGTGATCCGAACACCTCAAACTTAGATTCTTCTGTCC
>CM042385.1:17285521-17530521 GCA_023634145.1 Thymallus thymallus
TAACGCCTCAAACAAGATTTTCTTCAAATTGCCTTCCAACAGACACCTTTAATGGTTCAATAATTTAGCTTGCTAGGCAATTATAAAGTACAACTTTTTTCTTAAAGTTATAAGCATGAGCTGATTCAAGTAAGAAACATGATGGCTTTTAACCTGTGACAGACATGGTCCTCTACACAGGGGCTTATGAAATAATAAAACAGCTTCACTTAAGAATTATGCCATACCAAAATCTTAAGTGGGACAGAATGTACACACTGAAGAAGTTTTTAAATCAAATCAAAAAGAATATGTCTCCCCTACAACTACACTGCGGGGAGATACAGCGTTCAATCGGAGTTGATAGCATTGATGCTTTCTGTGGGGCCATATTCCCCAGGCTGATAGACGAGGGGAAACTCAGAGCTAATTATTTATCTTCCCTCCAGTGTGATGTGTCTGGATGGCTGAAAACACAGGCAGCTGTCTCCTTTGTTCTAGTAAAAAATAAACTGGGATATGAGACCCCTGAATAGCGCTACCTCCCCCCTCATATAGGTGACAATGCACAGCAGCTAGCGTTAGCCTCAGCTTTAGAAAGACAGAAGTACTAAAACTACCGCCAGCTTTAGAAAGACAGAAGTACTGAAACTGCCGCCAGCTTTAGAAAGGACAGAAGCCATTTTGTTAATTCAGAGGGAAGTCTGTGTCCTCTGGCACTTTGAGC
The DNA here is from genome assembly GCA_023634145.1 of Thymallus thymallus. Classification (NCBI taxonomy): domain Eukaryota; kingdom Metazoa; phylum Chordata; class Actinopteri; order Salmoniformes; family Salmonidae; genus Thymallus; species Thymallus thymallus. Next base: position 17,286,228 of record CM042385.1, read on the forward strand.
TCCTCAGATCCCATATTTATGTATTCAGGATGAAGAGAAATGCTGCATACAGCACTGAGCCCTGGTAGTCCAAGAATGGAAGGCACTGAGAGGAAGAATGCACTGATGAGTAGGGATGGGCATGGTTATTTGAAAATCCAAATGGACGTTAGTATTTAAATACTTGCCAGAGTATTCACCTATCAGTAAAATCATAGGCCTATTTTAATAATGAAAAGGCTTTGTCTCACTTAATGATCTGTGACATACAGCTGAAGTCGGAAGTTTACATACACCTTAGCCAAATGTATTTAAACTCAGTTTTCCACAATTCCTGACATTTAATCCAAGTAAACATTCCGGTATACCTCCAATTGGCTCAAATGATGTCAATTAGCCTATCAGAAGATTCTAAAGCCATGACAATTTTCTAGAATTTTCCAAGCTGTTTAAAGGCACTGTCAACTTAGTGTATGTAAACTTCTGACCCACTGGAATTGTGATATAGTTAATTATAAGTGAAATAATCTGTCTGTAAACAATTGTTTGAAGAATTACTTGTGTCATGCACAAAGTAGATGTCCTAACAGACTTGCCAAAACTATAGTTTGTTAACATGAAATCTGTGGAGTGGTTGAAAAATGAGTTTTAATGACTTCAACCTAAGTGTACGTAAACTTCCGACTTCAACTGTAGCTACACACAAGAATATTAATTTAATAAAACAAACTTTGTTTTATTAAAACATATATACAGCCATTGTGTGTGCCCCAAAAATACATGCCGTACAGCCTACATAGGTTTTATTCATGTAGCTTGTCAGTGGCTCCATGAGTAGCAATGTGAAGTGGGAGATCTCTAATCAATACAAAATTTAAATAATTTTGGAATTAAGTTAGCTAAATAAGAAAGAGTAGACTACAACAAGCAACTGACAGGTAGGCTGTTGTTTAATCTGAATGAATTAAAATAGCCTTAACTAGCTAGCTTCATCACTTCGATTTGATGCAGTAAATCAGGCACTGCCAGATAGTATGACAGACAAACTTGTAAATACCATAGATTATTTAACAAGTGCGATCCAGTAGCTACTTTTTCTGTGTCCCTCCCCTGTAACACACACCACCGGCCCCGGCGCATCCCCCACCCTTCTGTTAGCTGCGCAGCAAACAAGTGTCCAAGTCTCAATAAAGTTATTTGAATAGTGAAATGATTTAAAATGCCCATCTCTACTGATGGGACTTGGACAGGAGATGGAAGGAGAGAGAGAAAGAGAAGGGGGAAAGAAACCCTAGTTTCCTGCCCTTTTAAAGAATCCATCACTGGTACACGTGGAGGAGAAGCAAGGCTGGGGTCGAAGAGTTCCACGATCAAAGGGATTCCCCAACTGATACAAACGTTGTTTGAATGTTTTATAAATATGGGGGAACGTTCGGCTGGAGTTTTCAATATGAAAGGGCCCAGGAGAGTGTTGATCAGGGCAGGCTTCATCTTCCTCTGTAAACTCTACTGTACAGTGCTGAATGTGTGTGTGTTCAAAATGGCACACTTTTACCTATATAGTGCATTAACTTTGACACTATAATAAAAAATAAAATAGTGTACTATAAAGGGAATAGGGTGCCATTTGATGCAGACGATGTCCTTTAAGGATGCCGACCCCATCAATATGAAGTGGATCATTGAACTGGATTTACAAGCCGTCTTAAATCTAAGTTCCACATACAGTATCTCAATTACTAGCCACGAAAGACGTTGGTTCAGGCTCTCATGCTCAGTTACAAAGGTACACTAAGACACACACACAGATGTAACGCAGTGCCGCACACAAGGAGGCGCGCACACACACAATCTGCAGCATGGTTTCCGCTCTAGCACAGCTTCCCCGGCTGCAGTATGACAGATACCTGGGCTCAGTGGTGGAAAAAGTACCCAATTGTCATACTTAAGTAAAAGTAAAGATACCTTAATAGAAAATGACTCAAGCAAGAAGGTGTTCTGACTGAAGAGCTCCCTGATGTACACTGCAGGAAAATCACAGCTTGTTATGCGGAACTCAAAACACACTGAACACGACCAAGCACTCAGTTAATGTCACTCTAACCACACACAATGTCACTCAGCTCTACCCACACTCCAACATACGTCAGTTTAATCAACCTTATGACCAAATAATACAATCAACAACTAACCAGCAATGTTCCTTCTAAGCTGCGCGTGCAGAAGAAATGTCTGCCTGCGCAGAGAAGCACGAGTTTGGACTTCTCAACTTTCTAGTTTTCCCTTTTAGTTAACACTATCAACGTTTCCCTCTACTGTGCGAATTGTGATCGAATCAACGCAATATTAGCCACTTTCAATGCAACATACCCGAAACAAAACATACTATGCAATAGATTTTCTTGTAGGCAGAGCGCATTGGAGTAGGATTCTATTGCATTGACAAGCACAAATCAGGCCCATACTCTATTCAGGCCCATACTCTACACAGAACGGTGTGCCCTAACAAATATAACAAATCGGAACTGCAGTATCACTATATGCAAATAGACCATTGCCATATATGGATCTGTGCCATTCACTTTGAACTGGACTGTGTTTACAGTATGAGTGGACGCAAGTAGACACACTTTCTGAGATCAAAGCAAGAGCTGCATGAAGCCAGGTGTGTACATTTGTTCATATTCTTTTCTAGTAAGTGAGTTATTAGCCCAGTTATAGCTAATGTCTAGTTAGCCATGGAGGAGTGGTTGCTTCTTACAAGAGCACAAAATGTGAGCATTTCTAGCCATCTTTGAAAAGCAATTCAGGTAAAGAGCATGTATTCCTCTAAGGGACAGTGTTGTATTTTGAGACAGGCTTGAATAAGCTAAGTAGCCAATTGGCAAAGGGTAACAATTTGTCTGATTCTCTGTAATAATGGTAATATTTTGTAAAGTGGTTTCTTGCATCAAACAACATTTTCAGTCTCCTTCAAGTGCATAAATAAGGTTAATGTCAATCCCTTCATGTTTTTTTTCTACATTGAACACCACACATTGGCTGCTACTCTAGGCTGAATGATAGAACAGCTAGCCTACTTGGCCGGAAGATGCACAGAATTCTCGCAACGTTAAAGTTTGCGCTCAGCAGACCTGAAATTTGCTCAGTGCCGAAAGACATTTGAGGGAACAATGCTCAAGGTAATTAATTTAGTTCAATAAGGTGACACACTATCAAGCAGTGCACTGTTGAGTGTGTGTGTGTATTTTAATAAAATTGTATTTCTCACAAGCTTCGTAAACAACAGGTGTAGACTAACAGTGAAATGCTTATATTCAGGCCTTTCCCAGCAATGCAGAGCAAAAAAAGAATAACACAATGAAAAAATACACTATGATAACATGGCTATATATACACGGGGTGCCACTGCCAAGTCGATGTGCAGGGGTACAAGGTAGTTGAGGTAGATATGTAAATGTAGTTAGGGGTAAAGTGAATAGGCAACAGAAATAGTTAATAGTTAATCGTCAGAAGCAGCAGCATGTGATTAGTCAAGAGAGATGTGCAAAAAGGGTCAATGCAGGAAGTTAAATAGTTAACCAATAGCTACCCGGACTAACTATTTAGCAGTCTCATGGCTTGGGGGTAGACACTGAGTCCTATTGGGTCGAAACTTGGTCCATCGGTACTGCTTTCTGTGCGGTAGAAAAGGGAACAGACTATGACGTGGGTAGCTGGAGTCTGACAAATTTTAGGGCCTTCCTCTGACAGCCCCGTCAATGTCAATGGGGGCGAGCTGTAGTCAATGATCAGCTCCTTTGTCTTGCTGACGTTAAGGGAGAAGTTGTTGTCCTGGCACGACACTGCCAGGTCTCTGACCTCCTCCCTGCAGGCCGTTTGATCGTCCTCGTGATCAGGCCTACCACCGCTTTGTCGTCGGCAAACTTAATGATGGTGTTGGGAGTCGTGCAGGGCCACAAGTCTTGGGTGAACAGGGAGTACAGGAGGGGACTAAGCACACACCCCTGAGGGGCCCCCGTGTTGAGGGTCAGCATGGCGGATGTGTTGTTGCCTACCCTCAACACCTGGACCGGTCCGTCAGGAAGTCCAGGATCCAGTTGCAGAGGGAGGTGTTTAATCCCAGGGTCCTTAGCTTAGTGATGAGCTTGGAGCGCACTATGGTGTAGTCAATGAATAGCATTTTCACGTAGGTGTTCCTTTTATCCAGGTGGGAAAGGGCAGTGTGGAGTGCAATAGGGATTGCATCATCTGTGGATCTGTCGGGGCGGTATGCGAATTGGAGTGAGTCCTGGGTGTCTGGGATGATGGTGAGCCATGACTAGCCTTTCAAAGCATTTCATAGCTACAGACTTGAGTACTACGGGGCTATAGTCATTTAGACAGGTTACCTTGGTGTTCTTGGGCACAGGGATTATGGCATTTTGCTTGAAACATGAAGGTATTACAGACTGGGCCAGGGAAAGGCTGAAAATGCCAGTGAAGACACTTGCCAGATGGTCAGCGCATGTTCTGAGTATGCGTCCTGGTAATCCGTCTGGCCCTGCTACCTTGTGAATGTTAACCTGTTTAAAAAGGTCTTACTCACATCGGCTACAGAGAGCATGATCACACAGTCATATGGAACAGCTGGTGCTCTCATGCAGTGTTGCTAGCCTCGAAGTTGGCATAGACAAATGCCTCGAAGTTGGCATTTAGCTCGTCTGTTAGGCTTGCATCACTATTGTTGCAATCCATGGCTTCTGGTTGGGATATGTACGTACGGTCACTGTGGGAACGACGTCATCAATGCACTTATTAATGAAGCCGGTGAATGATGTGGTAAACTCGTCAATGCCATTGGATGAATCCAGGAACATATTCCAGTCTGTGCTAGCAAAACAGTCCTGTAGCTTAGCATTCGCTTCATCGGACCAGTTCCTTATTGAGTGCATCGCTGGTACTTCCTGTTTGAGTTTTTCCTTGTAAGCAGGAATCAGGAGGACAAAGTTATGGTCAGATTTGCTAAATGGAGGGCAAGGGAGAGCTTTGTATGTGTGTACACACCATGTAGACCGCTAAACACCACCATGTCATATCTTCAGTCATCAGTCAGTGTCCTATAATCCTGTCATTCAATGCCCACACTGTCACAGAGACAATAATATCCAGCTGTAGGTCTGAGGGAAGTGCATAGGAAAGCCAAGACAACATTGTCTAATATCTCGACACAGCAATACATCTCCAAGTACTTCAGACACAGCTCTGCTCTGACAGGGTGAATAGCCATTCAACTGATTTAGCTCCTTAAAACAGCACTTCCCCTGCCAACATTGGTATAAAGACAGTGACTCAAGTGAACAAGTGAAGAGCCATAACTTGAAAGTTCATGCAAATGCCTCTGACATCTGTGGCATAGTGGTCATTGCGTCAACAGAACCAGAATATAGAATGACAAACCGCCCTCAGCAGATCCACTAGGCTGTGTGAAAAGCTCCTGGCACTAAATACTGTATTGTTTCAGGGCTTTCACCATGAAAACACTCCAAACCTATCAAGCACACTGACAAATTACGCATTTTCACACCAAGCGGACATGCTGCTCTCAAAGAGATTGTATGGAGAGAGCTGCTGATCTTTAGAGAACTTCGCAGATTCTTAAGAGAAGAAATTTGATATTTTAGAGAAAGCAGAAGATCCCATCAGAGAAAACAGCAGATATTTTAGAGAAAGTAGCAGCTCCAAGCAGACAGCTGATCCCAGAGCAGGCCCGGGTTTGGTCCTAAACGGTCTGACAGCCATCTGTCTGGGACAACTCACAGACAGCCAGTTAGGCTACACTTTCATTCACAAACACTAAAATACACTGACACAAGCACAGATGTAGTCTTAACAGTCCTTCTGGCTCTAAATGTCTCCTCTTCATCTTTTCCCAGGTTGCATTCTGCCAGACTGTGCAATGACGGGCTGAGCTCAGCCACACGAGGTATCACATTAGAACAACGCAGCCAGGGAGACACACTGAACATGTGTGTGCGGCACTGACAAACAGTAATGTTTGTCAGCTGTGAAGCTTTGCACCCCTGCGACCCTTCACACAAGTCTGTTGCGAGTTGCCACTCTCTGCCTCAACACCAGGAGAAGAGAACAGTCCTGCTTCTGTATCATTCTACTGCACTTACCATCCACACCCTGGGAATCCATTTTATTCTCTACCACTCTGCTAGCACTCACTAAAAGGTTAATGAACGTGGGATTGGATCGGAGAAGGCTAACAATTCCCTCTGCTTTTTGCAGTGTCAGCGACTTTCTTTTCACAAATTTGAATTTTATGGATTTGATTAATTGCACAAATAAAAAATATATCACAATACTATCAACATGCTGTTTCAAAAGGCCTGAGATAGACATGGGTTTGGAGTAGTAAATGTTTTTGCTTCAAATAAATATTGATGTCAGAGCAACAGCCTTGTTACAGTACTGTAAGCCAGTACGTTCCAAAGTATTCCCACACAACAGAGATATACACTGGACTGTACAAAACATTCTTAATATTGAGTTGCACCCCCCTTTTCCCTCAGAACAGCCTCAATTCGTTGGGGGCTGAAATCGTACCACAGGGATGCTGGCCCATGTTGACTCCAATGCTTCCCACAGTTGTCAAGTTGGATGGATGTCCTTTGGGTGGTGGACCATTCACCAGATGGCGCCAGCGGAGAAGGATGCATCACGACTAGTTCTTAGAAAACTTCGCATTATTTTGTTGTAACTGTTAGATATTACTGCACTGACGGAACTAGAAGCACAAGCATTTCGCTACACCGCATTAACATCGGCTAAACATATGTATGTGACCAATATAATTTGATGTGATTCTTGATACTACCATACCCTGTTCAAAGGCACTTAAATCTTTTGACTTGCCCATTCACCCTCTGAATGGCACACATAAACAATCCATGTGTCAATTGTCTCAAGGCCTAGAAATCCTTATTTAACCGGTCTTCTTCCCTTCATCTTCACTGATTGAAGCAGATTTAACAAGTGACAGCAATATGGGATCATAGCTTTCACCTGGTCAGCCTGTCATGGAAAGGTGGTTCCTAATGTTTTGTTGTGAGGTAAAGAAAAAAATGACTGAGAAACTCTTATTAGTGGTGGTGGATGTGGTGACTAAGACAATCAGAGGGAGCTGAAGTTGCGGATTGCTGAGGGGAAGAGAGGGTATAAGGAGAAGATGGAGGACAAGCTGAGGCAGAGCCAGGTGAGAGAGGTGTGGAAGGGTATGAGAAATATCACTGGCTTCAAAAAGTCAAACAGTGGGCAGACGGAGGGGACCCAGGACAGAGCCAATTAACCAATTTTTTAACAGGTTTGTTAAGGTTTTAGCTATGTCCACCTCCCCTCCAGCTCCCCAGGCCACACACCCTCACGGCTGTCCCACCCCCACTTTGCTCACAACACCTCTGTTGAGACAAACATCGACCCCCTCCCCACCTCCGCCCCCGCTCCCTCTGGACTGATCCTCAACACCCACCTTCCCCCGACCTCCCCACCTCGCCCCAGTGGCCAAGAAGGCACACCCACTGTCCTGAATGACTTCAGACCTGTAGCGCTAACATCACACATCATGAAGACCCTGGAAAGGTTAGTCCTCGCTCACCTCAGACCCCTGGTGTGTACATCACTGGACCCCCTGCAGTTTGCATACCAGCGCAACATCGGGGTGGATGATGCAATCATCTACCTTCTGCAGAGGGCCTACTCTCACCTGGACAACGCAGGTTGCACTGTGAGGGTTATGTTTTTTGACTTCTCCTGTGCCTTCAATTCCATTCAGCCCCTGCTACTGGGTGAGAAGATGAGGAGGATGAAAGTGGAAGCACCCTTAGTCTCCTGGGTCACGGACTACCTGACCGGTAGGCCACAATTTGTGCGACTACAGAGCTGTGTGTCAGAACGGGCAGTGAGCAACACAGGGGGCCCCCAGGGAACGTCCTGTCCCCCTTCCTGTTCACCCTCTACACCTCGGACTTCAGATATAACTATGAAACATGACACCTACAGAAGTTCTCGGATGACTCCGCAATTGTAGGGTGCATCAGGGGTGGGCAGGAGGAGTAGTACAGGAGCACAATCAGTGACTGTGTTGTGGTGTGAGCAGAACCACCTTCAGCTCAACATCAGCAAAACAAAGGAGATGGTGGTGGACTTCAGGAGAACCAAGGCACAACTGACTGCAGTCCCTATACAGGGGATGGATGTGGAAATGGTTGGGTCATACAAGTTCCTGGGAGTCCATATGGACAACAGGCTGGAATGGGCTGGCAACACCGGGGCCTGTCCAAAAAGGGCCAGAGCCGACTCTACTTTCTGAGGAGGCTCAGGTCCTTCAACGTGTGCAGTAAACTACTGCATACCTGCTACCAGTCTGTGGTGGCCAGTGCAATCTTTTTTGCAGTGGTGTGCTGGGGAGCCAACATTAAAGCCGGTGATGCTTCTCGGGTAAATAAGCTGATCAGGAAGGCTAGCTCTGTCCTGGGGATGAGCCTTGACACTCTAGAGGAGGTGGCGGAGAGACGGATCCTGGCCAAACTGCTGGCCATCATGGACAACGTCACCCACCCTCTGCACGCCATGGTTATGACGCAGAGGAGCACCTTCAGTCACAGACTGATCCCACCACGGTGTGCCAGAGAGCGCTACAGGAGGTCCTTCCTGCCGGCGGCTATTAGACTATATAATGCCTCACCGGGGTGCCGTGCGCCGTCGGCAACATAGACCTGGAACTGTTGAGGTGACTCTGGTCCATCATCACTCATTCACTCAGGACCTATTTATTCATGCAGGTCTGAATATACATACTCAAGTACAGTTGTTATATCATATCAAGTGCAATATTGCAAGTAATTCTTGGACCTAACTTACGTAGTCATTCACTCAGGAATGCATATTAGTATCCTGTCAGTTGCACCTTTTCTCATTGCTTTTAGTATATCGAATGTGCAATACGTGCAGTTGTCTGTAATTAAACCCTGCGCACTAAGGACTGTATTTTAAGGGAATTACTATTATTACCCTAAATTATATCATACACACATTTAGCTATTTAAGTATCTCTTCCTGTCATTTACCTGTACAGTTTATGTAACCATGCAAGTATTCACTTATCTTTAAATATAACTGTATATTTACCTTTACAGCTAATTTAACCATGCAAAATATTCACTTACCTGTTCATTTAGCCAGTCTGTCTATTAAGTAAACTATTATTACCCTCGCTCATATCATATGCATTTTTAGCTACTGAAGTATTTCTCTGCCATCGACCTGTATAGTATAGTTAACCATCCAACATCCACCAATGTATAGTGTACATATTCAGCCAACCACCCATACTATGCAATGTCTTTTTATAGCTTTTTTTGCACTCCAGATATCTTGTATTTCTATATAAGATACTGCTGCTCTATGTATCATGTACTGTGTATCTGTCTTTTGTGTACTTTCGTTGTGGCATTTTGCACCTGCCCTGTGTTTCGTTGTTGTAGCTGCTTGACAAAGAAATGTCCCCCTTTGAGATCAATAAAGTATCTATCTATCTATCTATCTATCTATCTATCTATCTATCTATCTATCTATCTATCTATCTATCTATCTATCTATCTATCTATCTATCTATCTATCTATCTATCTATCTATCTATCTATCTATCTATCTATCTATCTATCTATCTAAATCAAACATCCCCAAATGGGCTTTCCAACATGAACAACGTTTCCACACAGAGAATGAGAGTGGTAAATAACTGCAGGACTAAAGGACATTCAGCCAACTTGACAACTGTGGGAAGCTTTGGAGTAAACATGGGCCAGTGTCTTTGTGGAAGGCTTTTGACACCTTCTAAAGTCCATGCACCGACGTTCTTCTTGTCAACATTTTAAATTATACTCAAAACGCATTATCTTCATAAATAATTTAGATGTTTTTCACTGACAGCCTCAACTCAATCAGCTAGGCCTTTTGCCACGCGCAGTGCCTACAAAATACTTCCTCATATGCCATTTCTCTCATGTTCTATTGGTGTTCATATGAACTTTTTTGTTGTCCAGAAGCAAAATACACAATCCTAGTCATTTTAGCAACCGATTCTAGTTATCTCTATCTCTAGATTCACCCTCTTCAGCCCTGTGGCTCAGCTTCTGTGATGTTTAAAAGCCAGATTTCCTTACATAGAGAAGAGGAGGTCTGCATTCTCAACTTTACAAGGCAAAACTACACACAAATCTTAGCGTGTTTGCTAATGAAAGCAGGCTATTGTGCTGAAATATTCACTGACATAATGACTTCATTCTACCAGGCCCAAGGCAAAAACATAATGACTCCATTCTACCAGGCCCAAGGCAAAAACATAATGAATTAACACTGCATTTCCTTTCATACTTTCCTAAATAGGTCACCATATGCCAACGTTGTGTGGAGTATTCTCAAACAAAGTGTTGAGTAGGCAGGATTCCCTTTGCACGTTTTAACTTTCCAGACGTTTCCGGGGTTGACTTAGTAATACAATGTCATAACAACTAAACTATTAAATATTTGTAGTTGTTATGACATTGTATTACTAAGTCAACCCCGGAAACGCCTGGAAAGTTCAAATGTTTTAGTAAATTGTATGAATTACAAAGTGTTGAGTTGCCGTGTCTGTTAAGTCAAATGGACACCCATTACAGCTGTAAGCTAGACCTTCTGCTGCTTGTTTGAGACATTTAGAAGTTTAGTGGTTTAAACTTTAGCACATGGAGTAAACATCACTGTTTGGGTCTTGGGAATCTCTCGCTGCCTAAATGATCCCCACACAGACCCCATCACCAGAGGAACGGTCGCTGAGTGAGCGTTTCTGCCTCTAATGAATTGCCACCCCTAACGAGATGGATATATCAGTAGAATTCCTTAACGAGGGTAAATCCACATGGCTGCTAATTAGTCCGTGCCACATCTTCTCTCCTCGGAGAGCTGGAGGACTGGACTGGTTCTTGTGATGCTAGAGAACATTAAAGCCACTAAATGTACCGAGCTCCAGATGCTGCAGATTGTCCCCATTTAACAGGCTTTCCATTAGGGAGCAGATGAATGTAACACAGCAATAATAGATATAATAGCAGTGTTCTGAAAGACTGAGGGACCCCGGCGTTGTCGTTAATGGTAAGTCATCATTATCTAATGTTCTGTTGCTAAGCAGGTGCACGTGTGAGGTGTGACTCGTCTAAACCAGTTTTAATGTGATAAGGAGGTTCTTAAAAACACCATACTTTGATTCGTCACTCTCTCTCTCTCGCTGTAAAACAATGAGTTCTCTCTCTCCCCTCCAAAGGGACCTAGTGTATTAGATTTGTGTGCAGAGGCTTTAATCTAAAGCTCTCTGACTGGCTTTCATCTGAGCAGTGACATTACACACTCTCTTAAACACACATGTACTCACAAACACAGTCAGACTGACATGTCATATACTATGAAACTTTCTATTTACGCACACCCAATAAGCCTACTATACAGAGCGCAATTACTCATATTCGGACCCGGCCATTCACAGAGGTTTTCACAATGACAGCACTTAATGTGAGCCAATATTATATTATGCGTCTCTCTGTGTGTGTATCTACAGGACAAGACTGACACTCTTTCCAAGGTTTATCTGTAATTCACCCTTTCAATTGGCTATATTCATCCAACAGAGCTTTTCGAGGTCTGTTAGATGACACGGACTGAAATTGATAAAACTGTTCCATAAATGACCATTACATCTAATCCAAGGTCTCCCCGTTCATGGTTAATTTTTTTGTCTTTGTAAGTTGCCAAATTGCAAAATAAACAATTTATGGTGACACTGTAAAACATTTCTAGGGGTCTAGTCAACCTGTCAATGAATTATACGATGAAGACCTAAACATGTATTGGCATGTAGGACACTAGCGGGCATATACTGGAGGCAAGAGAATATTGAAGTGTATAGATTCTACTCAGGTTATTTACTCTGTCGCTCTAGTCAATTTCAGTGCAACTGTTCATAGACCGTGTAACATTGTTTTGCATAAACACTAAGACAGTCGTGAAGAGGGCACAACAAAGCCTATTACCCCTCAGGAGACTGAAAAGATTTGACATGGGTCCTCAGATCCTCAAACGGTTCTATAGCTGCACCATCGAGAGCATCCTGACTGGTTGCATCACCGCCTGGTCAAAGACTCCAGTCACCCTAGTCATAGACTCTGCTACCGCACGGCAAGCGGTACCGGAACGCCAAGTCTAGGTCCAAAAGGATTCTTAACAGCTTCTACCCCCAAGCCATAAGACTCCTGAATACCTAATCAAATGGCTACCAGACCCCTCTTTTATGCTGCTGCTGCTACTCACTGTTTATTATCTATGCATAGTCACTTTAACTCTAACTACATGTACAATTACCTCTGAACCGGTACCCCTGTATTTAGCCTCACTATTGTTATTTGACTGCTGCTGATTTATTATTTGTTACTTTTACTTTCTCCTGTTGTATTCGGCGCATGTGACAAATAAAATTTGATTTGATGTTTACTACTTACACATCCAACATGCACTTTGTACCTCCATCAATCTAAACCTACTCAAGGTCTTCATTGCTAGTTCTGGGTTGGTAATGATGCATAATCATTTGATGAAATGAACAGACAGTAATTAGTGAGAACTCAAAATCATGGGTAATTTATTTAAAATTGTGCACAAAGACGAATGGTAAAAAGAGCGGTTCATTAACACTGACAATTACTCCTGACCAATTCAGGTCACCACGACAGCAGAGAACATACAGCAACACCTCTCTGTCTTAAGGACCTCTTCATTCTACTTGTCATAAAGCGATTAACTAAAGACACATTCTTTAATTAGAATGTTAAAGAATGGCCTCATTTAGTAATGAAAACGTAAACGACACACACACGAATGCGAGGGAGCATGAACAATACACACTTCCTCTCAGCACATTGCTCTCCGTGCTACAGGTCACTCGGCGAGAGAAACCTGAAGGTATTTTTGAGCATTGATTGGCAGGTGCTGTTGGCACGGTGTGAGAGCTGCAATCACAGCGGACCAGAATACTGCAGCTTTAGACAGATGGCCCTGGCAATAAGGCCCTCAGGATGGAAAACATGAAAGCGCTTTTACCAAGTTGACCTCACTTTAAATTACTCTCCCAGTCACAGGCTCACAGTATAAAATGCATATGTACCACTGATGTACAACGTGTCAATTGTAACAGTATTTTATAGTACCTGGAGGCAGAGATGTGTAGTGTTATGTACTTCTTATATACTGTAGAAATATGACAGTAATATAGTACCTGGAGGCAGGCTGGGTCTCTTCCTCTTAATGCTTTTCTCAGCTCCGTTCTCCAGGGGACAGTCTGACACCAGCGGCCCGTTGGAGTTGCTGAACTGCAGAGGTTCGTTGTTGGAGGACGGGTCAAAGGACAGGGGATTCAGTCCTGAAACACAACAAGCAGCCATGTTAAACCAGATGGACCATAGATCTACAAACCACAACAGAAACACAACAAGCAGCCATGTTAAACCAGAGTTTGATACTATTGTTCAACACATTCACAATATATCCACAGAGCAGAGTAAGCTTGAGTCCAAGAAAAACACAGAATTTCTAATTTGGGACCCAGGCTGAAACATCTGAAAAACCCCTGTTCCAGAAGATGAAGCAATAAGGAGAATAGAGGCTGATGAATTATGGAAACAATAATGTGGATATTGCCCAAAAATCTCAGGAAACTATAAACAAATTAAATTGTGTTCCAACGCTAATATATCTGATTTCCAGTTCCCAAACGGGACGTGTTTTATTTATAATTCAGAACAGGATCTGGGGAAGACAAGCCCTGTTCTCATGAAAAATGCATCACTTCTCTAGGTTTACACTTGTTTTGCTAGACTTTGTTGTCAGAAAAGATAAGATATGAAAATATAGAATAGCAGACTTGTCTTTGTCAGAGCCCATCTCTGTACTGCAGTAGAACACACAGGGCTCAGGACAGACGTATCCATCTGCAGTAGAACACACAGGGCTCAGGACAGACGTATCTATCTGCAGTAGAACACACAGGGCTCAGGACAGACAAATCTATCTGCAGTAGAACACACAGGGCTCAGGACAGACATACAGTTGAAGTCGGAAGTTTACATACACCTAAGACAAATACATTTAAACTCAGTTAACAATTCCTGACATTTAATCCTAGTAAAAATTCCCTGTCTTAGGTCAGTTAGGATCACCACTTTATTTTAAGAAATGTCAGAATTATTTATTTCAGGTTTTATTTCTTTCATCACATTCTCAGTGGATCAGAAGTTTACATACACTCAATTAGTATTTGGTAGCATTGCCTTAGGTCAAACATTTTGGGTAGCCTTCTACAAGCTTCCCAGAATAAGTTGTGTGAATTTTGCCACAACTTTGGAAGTATGCTTGGGGTCACTGTCCATTTGGAAGACCCATTTGCGACCAAGCTTTAACTTCCTGACTGATGTCTTGAGATGTTGCTTCAATATATCCACATCATTTTCCTTCCTCATGATGCCATCTATTTTGTGAAGTGCACCAGTCCCTCCTGCAGCAAAGCACCCCTACAACATGCTGTTGCCACCCCCGTGCTACACGGTTGGGATGGTGTTCTTCGACTTGCAAGCTTCCCCCTTTTTCCTCCAAACATAAAGATGGTCATTATGGCCAAACAGTTATATTTTCGTTTTATCAGACCAGAGGACATTTCTCCAAAAAGTATGATCTTTGTCCCCATGTGCATTTGCAAACCGTAGACTGGCTTTTTTATGGCGGTTTTGGAGCAGTGGCTTCTTCCTTGCTGATCGGCCTTTCAGGTTATGTCGATATAGGACATAATCGTATAGGACATCATCTTTTTACTGTGGATATAGATACTTTTGTACCGGTTTCCTCCAGCATCTTCACAAGGTCCTTTGCTGTTGTTCTGGGATTGATTTGCACTTTTCGCACCAAAGTACGTCCATCTCTAGGATATAGAACGTGTCTCCTTCCTGAGCGGTATGACGGCTGAGTGGTCCCATGGTGTTTATACTTGCGTACTATTGTTTGTACAGATGAACGTGGTACCTTCAGGCGTTTGGAAATTGCTCCCAAGGATGAACCAGACTTGTGGAGGTCTACAATTTTTTTTCTGAGGTCTTGGCTGATTTCTTTTGATTTTTCCATCAGCAAAGAGGCACTGAATTTGAAGGTAGGGCTTGAAATACATCCACAGGTATACCTCCAATCGACTCAAATTATGTCAATTAGCCTATCAGAAGCTTCTAAAGCCATGACATCATTTTCTGGAATTGGAATTTTCCAAGCCGTTTAAAGGCACAGTCAACTTAGTGTATGTAAACTTCTGACCCACTGGAATTATGATAGTGAATTATAAGTGAAATAATCTGCCTGTAAACAATTGTTGGAAGAATTACTTGTGCACAAAGTAGATGTCCTAACAGACTTGCCAAAAACTATAGTTTGTTATCATGAAAAATGTGTTTTAATGACTTCAACCTAAGGGCATGTAAACTTAATTGGCCCATTAAATGAATTATCTGACTCCATAACATAAATAGCAATATGCAAGGACACTATAGGAGAGACCAACACAGAGAATGCTGAATTCCTAAGAGGAGGAAATTCTTGCATGGTTGGGCTGCCTTACCATGCATGACCATGGTAGCAATTGTAAAAGAACACCGGAGATTATGGGGAAATTATCAGACCAAGAAGAGTGACTTCTAGGGCTGGGCTGCCCTTTATAATCCTCCCTTGAACACATCTGATTGTGCATCAGACAGAAGTGTTCAACACCAGACGGTCAGCACTATAGTCACTGTAGACAATCTTCAGACCAGCAGTTCATGGTCCTAGCAGCATCACTTCAGGAGTGTCCTTTTGGCGGGGAGAATTGTCTTCTTTAGACATGCACATTTCATTACTTAACACCTTTCCTGCAAGCAAGCTAGAAAGGAATGCTACATTATTCTTTATAAGAGAAAACACACAACTGAAGGTACATTACATGACCAAAAGTATGTGGATACATGAACATCTCATTCCAAAATCATGGACATTAATATGGAGTTGGTCCCCTCTTTGCTGCTATAACAGCCTCCACTGTTCTGGGAAGGTTTTCCGCTAAATGTTGGAACATTGCTGTGGGGACTTGCTTCCATTAAGCCACAAGTGCATTAGTGAGGAACTGATGTTGGTTGATTAGGCCTGGCTCGCAGTAGCCGGTCCAATTAATCCCAAAGGTGTTCAGTGGGTTTGAGGTCAGGGCGGCTCTGTGCAGGCCAGTCAAGTTCTTCCACTCTGATCTTGACAAACCATTTCTGTATGGACCTATTTATCCTTTGTTCTAACAAATCTCTCACGTAGAAATTACCTAGTCAAATCATGCTCTTTTTCGCATGCTTGAAGTTAGTAGAGGCTGCTGAGGGGAGGACGGCTCATAATAATGGCTGGAATGAAGTCAATGGAATGGTATCAAACATGTGGTCGATACCATTCTAGCCATTGCTATGAGCCGTCCTCCCCTCAACAGCCTCCTGTGCTCGAAGTTCTAATTGCAACGGCTCTATTTTGCCCTGTGATGTCCTCTGGGACTTCACAGTCGTATCAAGCATGTTCAACGCGGGTTTGCTGTGTCGTAAAAACACAACAAGGTCTAGGATTAACTTTTTTTTTATTTATTATTATGCATACCAATTTATTGCCAGTAGTGAAGAATTTCATCCCTCGTCGAATCAAATGTAAGATCTTTATCTTTTTTGATCATATCATTAATACGAGTTGTCAAAAATATCAATTGCTTGCATATTCACCATCACGTAAGCTAAGTATTCCTTATATATCAGGGAATCTGATGGAATACACTCCAATTTACTCCAAAGAAGCCATAAGATAAATACTTATGGTTGGGCTGCCTTACAGGACTATAAAAATAATATGCATTACCATGGTAGCAATTGAAAAATAACAAATATACAAATCTGACTCTGGATAATTTGTTTTTTCCAACATTAGGACTGTTTTCCTTCATTCCGCTTCACGCTTTTTTACGTCCTAGCATCGCAATACTGGTATTGTGATAAGACTAGTGGAAAGGGCTACATGCTTGGGACAAGCCCGTGGATGCAGCTGCAAGCAGGACACACACAGGGACAAACTCCAGACAAAATACAAGCCACAGCACCACATCCCGTGGTAAAGTGATTTGCTTCACTTCTGCAGAACCACTTAACATAAAAGCACTGCAGACCTATGTGTTGAAACACATACATTTTTGATGGCCATAAGTTGAGTATCAAGTACAGTACGGTGAAGTAGTGTAGTATATATAACACATCATCTGGAGCTGGGAATTGAGTGTTCAGGCATTCTGTTGACTTGTGAGGAGAAAACCCTCTCTCTCAATTCAATTTAAGGGCTTTATTGGCATGGGAAACATGTTTACATTGTCAAAGCAAGTGAAATAGATGATAAACTAACACTCTCTCTCTCTCTCTCTCTGCAGAGACCTAGAGCGCAGCACAAAGACCTAGTGCACAGCACAGACATAAAGCGCTGCACAGAGACCTAGAGTGCAGCACATAAACCTAGAGCGCAGCACAGAGACCTAGCGCGCAGCACATAGAGACTTACAGTACAGAGGGATCAGGCAGTGACTCATAAATCAAATGTAATTCAAAAAACAGTAAAACTCTAGTTTGTTTAGAAGATTAACTGAAGCATTTGTCATGTCTAGGACAAGTCTGTAGACAGAGAGAGAGAGAGAGAGAGAGAGAGCGAGAGAAGGACAGAGAGGCTGCCAGATGGATGCTGACAGGCAGAGCAGAGAGAGGTGATGAGATGGAGGGGCTGTGTGTGGATAGTAGTGTGAGTAGTGAGCACTGGGTGGGCTGTGGGATGACAGTCAGTCAAGTCAGTTGAGAGAAGTTCTGTCAGGAATGGAACGCACTCTTTTTCATTAGATGAAAAGTCTGACTTTCGACATAATTTTTATTGGGCAGATGGTTTCTCTGGGTTTTAGGTAAGACAAGTCTTTCTTCGACAGTTTGTCCTCTGTCTATTAGCCCGTTGATTACCCATCTACTCTCTTCATGTGGAAAGCCTTGACGACACAGAGAGAGAGAACAGGATGGTTGGTTCTCGTTGTGATGGAAATGTGGGTACATAAAGAACACAGAGAGAGTGAAAGAGATGAAGGAAGTAAACAGAGAGAGATGGAAGAAGGGCCTGATGAGGGCAGATTCTATCAAGTTCTCTCTTATAGAGAAGGCAGGAGGCACATCATGTGAACAGTGAGACATTTCAAATCCTCTTGTAAACACATTAGGGATGGCTTTGTGTTGTGGAGCAGAGCTAGAGAAACATTCATCAGAATGCTGTTACCCCGGCACATCCATAAATGTACGAAGCTCACTGGGGGTCAGAGTCCGTTTCTGAGCCCCCTATACAGAATGGAGTATTTTATTAGGATCCCCATTAGCTGTTGCTGAAGCAGCAGCTACTCTTCCTGTGGTCCACACAAAACATAATACAGAACATTAATACACAGAACTACATTGATTTTAAAAAAAATCCTGTGCTGACAACACAGAGAAACAGACACCTACTCTAGGCCTACATTCATATAAATTCTGTAGCATCTATCACGCATGCACGCACGCATACACACAGAGAGAGATAAAGAGAGAGAGAGACAGAGGACAACAGGCGATGAGGGGCCGATATGAAAAGAAAACAGACAGACAATTTTGAATATTTCCACGAATTTGCATCAAGAAAGTAAACACGCAGGACAAAGCTCTGAATAAGTTCCCAATTTTAATTCAGTCGAGCCGTTGATAGGTGACAAAAGGTCGCACAAACCCAGGCCCAAAAAGAGATGGCCACTTATTCTCAGAAGAGGCATTTGCCCATTTCTATTGAATTAATGTTAGCAAATTAAAACATTCAGTCTACTATAATCAGTGAACGCTCCGTAGAGGAAATCTATTTTCTGATGTCCAATTAGGAGACAAGATGAAGGGTTAGACTCAGACTCTCCATCTGAAGAACATTGGAAGTGTGGAAGTTTGAGTACGTTCCACTATGATAAAACACACGCCCTCAATGTTTGCTGCTTTCATTCAATAATTGCTTGGGGGTTAAGTGCCTTGCTCAAGGGTACAATGGCAAGAGACGGTATGCAGGACAATGGTTCGCCGACCCGCAACACACCAGACTTTCCCAACGGCCACAGGATTTGAACTTAACCAACAATATTTAGAAGAATAGCCTATCCTTTTAGGGGTCAGTGAAACAAAGCAAAGTGAATCCTATGATTATGGGTTACAACACTGACCTTTCTGACCGTGTCGTGTCTCACATGAGTCAGCTGGTTTCTGCTCAGAGAACAGTAATTTCCTGTATGATTGTCAAAAAGTCAATAATGGTAACATTGTCCACCCAGAAGCCTTTACTGATGTCATATTCTGACCAGCCCAGAGACCCACAGTGCTCTGCTTTCATTCCCTCCCGTGTAGACGCTGCTGGGAAATAAATAATGGGAGGTTGCTGTTATTTCTTAAGGTCAACTGACAGGCCACGTCCGCTGTGCTGACAGTTCGCGTCGAGGTTCATGATCCAAAATTAGCCCAGAGCACCAGCGATGTTCCTCTAATGCATGGAAGGCTGATGATGAAATCCAGTCACAAGGTCTTTCACAAGGCAGAGCGCTAGATAAAGGCCCCACAGACATTCGTCAGACAACGAAGTGAGCTGCACCTCTATACATAGCCTGGGTCGTCCAGTGTGGTCCCTAGCACATTAGAGGAGCCCACTCGGGTTCTGGGCATTAGCACACATAGCTGACTATGTAGAGTGATAGATACTCTGGGCAGATGAATCAACAAGGTGCCTGACTGATCCAGCTTAATGTGGAAGCATGCCAATCATCTGTAGAATTCTCATCAGGCCATTAGATTAGCTTTCCACTTGGTGCTAGACTGCTGGTGTATATATAGCGCTAGAGACTACAGAGTTACATTTAAACAATAGACGGTGAATCAAAGTGAAAGTCACCAAGATCTCATCATTATCTCAGCCTCTTTCCCAGAGGTTATTGCACCTTCTCTTTAAACAACACATAAATAACTGGTTCAACAAACAGTCCAAAAAACTGGGCCTATTTTCCAAAGGGAAAGTTAAAGGCCTCAGTCAGGTGAAGCATTGAGACACCGTTTCAGATAAAAACATCTAATGAATCAAATCAGGCCTTTTGGCCCAAGACACATAAACACTGTTAGTTATTGGAAAAGTGTGGCTTCCTTTGGCCAATCCCAGCACAGCAAGCTCTTTGAGTCTAAGGAGGACCTGAAAGAGAACAGCCATCAATGGCCCTCAGTCAGTCTACCTGCCTCTAGTCTTGTTAGTACATGAAAGGGTCTACTAGTCCAGAGCAGACTACACCCAAACCACACATATGCACACACCCAACCTCTGAGACTATATGCACACTATACAGGCCTATACACACACACACAGTCACATGTCAAACAAAGAAACTATGTGACTAGGGGACAGAGTGTGGACTGAGAAGTATATCAACCAACCGGGATCCAAGATGGTCTGACTCAAGTCTGATTACAGGGTTTCATAAGACCGATATGTCTCAGTCCTACTTTATGCATTCCACTAACTGAGAAATTACAGGCTTCTATAATTGACGTCATTGGCGAAAGAGAAAAAAAAAACGGTCTTCTGGTGAAAAAGTCAATCTCCTGGGTCGTATGCAAAAATTGCATATACAACGGAAAACGTAAACTAGTGTTTCTTATTGGACAAGCCTAATGAAAACGCCCCTGGTAAAGGGTCCAGATAGGAGTGAGCTGAGGCAGGCACCAGAGACCTGGATCACTCCTCCTGGCCTCCCGGTAAATTCTGTTTCTCTTCATTCGAGCCCACTAATTACCACACATCAGTGGAACAATGTCTTTAAACATTTATACAGGCCAGCTTTCTTTCCCGCGCTCTCTTTTCTACTGCATCTTAATGGACCCTCAGCTCTCAGCATAAAATACATGACAAACAGCAGCAGAGAGAGTTAAGAGAGCAGCTAAATGACGAGATGTAGGGATTGGTGAACCGTTTGCGTGTTTATCGGTAGCTGTTAAAAGTGTGTCACTATGAGGAGTGCAGTTAAGTTTGTGGGGTGACACGTAGGCCTGGAGCAAACTGACTAAGCAGGGTATTTGTATGTGTGGTGTCACTGTAGTCTGTGATGAAAGGTATACGTTGGTGACAGACATAAGCACAGCAGCATACATAAAATGCACATAAACATACGCACGGTAAATACATTTACGTGGACGGATATACGCAGTCTCTCTTACACTTGCAAATTTCCCGTCAATATCTCTTAGACAAATGCCCGCACGCACACAAAACACTTCAGCCAGTTCCGTTGACTTATCAGGCTGCCACCTTTGTGTGAAAATAGGCTTAAATTAAACACAGGAACCACCCAACCTCCTTTTCTGTACGGTGTCTTTTATGGAGAGTGATTGGTAAAGTTTCTACTGAAAGAGGCTATTTGCAGCTTTTATGCTACTGAGCCATGTATTGAGAGAGAGGAAGGCCATAGTGAATGTGATTCCTGGGGTGTGACTGTCTCTTTGTTGTATGTTTAGTAAGAGGAGGGTCTGATAAAAGAGGCACATCACTCCAGATAACTCTCTTCAGGCATGTAGCCATTGAACCTGCTGCTCAGATACTGTGGAGAAATGTAGAAGACAAACTGCCTCAGAGTGAGTTACAGGTCTCGAATTTCCCCCTTGCGTGGCCATCATGCCCTCCAAAAGAAAATCCATAACTTGCGGCCAAACTGACCGTTGCGCCCTTGGCCTGAATATAATAATTATAATTCCCTTCTCCAGACTGCCAATCGCCGTGTTCCGAAGCCCCTCTCACTCACAGGGCTCTCAGATAGCTAAATTCTTATTAACTAATGCCAGTCACGTGATTGTGTCCTTCTCACAGGCATCGCAGTGTCGAAGTAGGCTACAAGTGAAGACGGACACGTTGGGGATGCAACGGCGCGTGTCCTTCTTATCAAATTCCGAAGCGCATATTGAAGATGTTAGAACTGTCCACACTTACTTCGTCAGCCAACAAGATGAGTAACGAACAGCCAATGTCAATTTACTATCCTCCATAGTATAAAAGTTAACCTATTCTATTGGTCAGCTAGCTTGTCCTTCTGTGCTAGATATAAATATTTACTTGAACAGTTGTGGGACGCGATAGATCAAATTAATATAACCACTGTATATCAAAAACACTTTTAAAAACAATGAGGCTGAGAACATTTTGCTTAAAATGTTAATAAACTATTTCTTCACATTAAAAGCACAGAAATGCACACGGCAGTAGGCTATAAGCGCAAATGTTCCAAAATGCAATTAGCAGGAAAACACCATTTTCGAAAGTACACCACAAAAGCGAGTGATTTCATATGACAGCACGGATGTCGACAGAATCAAGCCTTTAGATATTAATTATGATCCTTCATTACATTTGTCAAACATGACTTGCGTTTATCATATATAAGTAAATAAAAGTATATTTAAAGGTTGGCTACAATTTCAACCACATGTCACCATCGGTCTGGACGGAATCCATATTTATATATCGTCATAATATCCTTCTCTCATACAGGGATATACGGTATTACTGACTTAGTACACAAGGTGGCACCAAAAAAAAGCAAAAAAGCCCATTGGGCGTCTATTCCAGAATGCTAATAAAATTAGCACAAGTAAAAGCGAATTTCAATGGAGGATGCTTGCTAAATATGCTAACGGGCACAAACGAAAATAAACTAATTGCAGACAAGCAATCGAGCTCATACAGTTATACATATATAGGTAGGCGATACTGAATGTCATTTTTGATGAGTTTGGACATTTACAAGTGAACGAAAGAATGTGAATGAAGGATGAACAGTAATGGCTTTCCCTTTCCCTGGTGCAGCACATACGTGGAGTCCGTTGCTGCTCTGCTCAGAGAAGAGGGGAGAGGAGAGACCGGTTGAGAAGGGAGAGGAGAAAAAAAACCTTATTAACCTTATTAATTCAGCCATTTGTTTGGATTAACTAGCAAGTTAAACTTAAGGGTGACGTAAAATGCAGCATTCTGTGTTTTTCACGCAGGAAAAAAAGATAAAACACATAAATCTCATGCTACGTTTTGTAAAACAGATGCATTTGTAAAATGCTTCTTGATGTCAATTCTACTCGGCATCAGACTAATTTCGTGTTTCACTCACTTGCTCCTGCTTTCTTCTGGCTCAACTATTCTGGGCTTCACAATGTAAAATAATGTGACAGGTGAAAGCACAAGTTGACTGGAGGTATTTACTTAAAAAGAAGGTCCAAATATGTATTGAAAAACCTCCGGTATACGGCCCAAGCCTAGCCTGGACATGGCAGGCTGCAGCCAACACCATTGTCAATCACCTACAGTTTAAAAAGGAGGATAATTATTTATGTACATAGACTTGTTTTTCTTAAACAGAATTGCTACTGTTTTCCGGTTTCAAATCAATTTAATTGGCTATTTTGGTTAATGGCCTTGGTGCCCTAGCAGATGGCATTGGTGCCCTGGCAGATTAGGCACCTCTTGAAGGCCAAATGGCCTTGCCTTTAAGTTATATCAGATGGAAAGTCTAATAACAAATATTTGCCAACAACTCAAAAGATGTCACCATGTGAAATAGGTGACAAATAGCCAGAACCACTGAGTGTATTAATAGCCTGAACCCAAACCACAGAGGGTATTAATAGCATGAACCCAAACCACAGATGGTATTAATAGCCTGAACCCAAACCACCGATGGTATTAATAGCCTGAACCCAAACCACAGATGGTATTAATAGCCTGAACCCAAACCACTGAGGGTATAAAGCAAACTTCACAAGAAGCCACTAATGAAGGTTAATAATATGCAGAGGGGTAAAAATCACCAAACATTTCCCCTGCTAGGATCTGGTAAAAGTGAATCTATTCCCTGCTGAAGATGTGACATTTTCAAATAATGCTAAATTCTTCAAATGTCTGTGTACTTTTCCTGGCCTCCTGCTGTGCAAGCTAAGTCGACATGCACGCATACGTGCACAGGCACACACTTTCTAAAATGTTTATGGTGGGTGACTCAAATAGTAGAAGAGGAAGAGGCAAGGTAAGTAAACAAATCATCAAGCGAAGAAACAGCAGACAGAGCATGTTGTCACTGTTAAGACGAAGGAAGCCCAGTTTATCTTGTGTTGGTTCCTGAGTAGAACATCAAAGCCAGTTCATTTCTCCAGCTCTCTCTCCAGCTGGGCCTCCAACGTGCTCAGGTTGGAGTCCAGGGTTAAATGACAACAGACTCCAGGCCAAAAACATGTCATCAGTATTCATTATATCAGTGACAAGGGGAGAATTCAACCTCAGCCCCCTCTGTCATTCCTACATTCCTCTGGGGATTCGCTGAAGGTTAATTTATTTAAATCTCCCATCCACTCATCTCAATTCTATTAAAGTAGACTAATGAATCTTTGGTTTGCAGTCTAATCAGCTTTCTACTGTCAAAGGCCCACATCAGCTCACCAGGAACATTGTGGGTGTGTCTGGAGTTTTATGGAGCTCCCATATATACTGATAAGGGCATATGAACTACTACAGATACGTGTGTGTATGAGATCACATTGGTCTAATTACATAGCGTACAGCTCCCCATGGAGTGAAACCATTTCCAGTCTGTTTCAGATGGTTTGGCTAACCAATGAAAGAGGAACCAGGGAGGGAGAGTCAAACCTCTCACAGCCCAGTTGGCTTTGATGGGCGAAGGCTCAGTCGACACAGGGTTTCTTACCAGCGGGAGTCACTGATCTCTCTCTCTCTCTCTCTCTCTCTCTCTCTCCTCTCTCTCTCTCTCTCCTCCTCTCTCTCTCTCTCTCTCTCTCTCTCTCTCTCTCTCTCTCTCTCTCTCTCTCTCTCTCTCTCTCTCTCTCTCTCTCTCTCTCTCTCTCTCTCTCTCTCTCTCTCTCTCTCTCTCTCTCTTCTCTCTCTCTCTCTCTCTCTCTCTCTCTCTCTCTCTCTCTCTCTCTCTCTCTCTCTCTCTCTCTCTCTCTCTCTCTATAATAGAGAAGACCACCGCGCTAAACACAACTCTCTGACTAATGTTGGTTTAGACCCATTCAGTGATATCACTTTCTCAAATCATAGTAATGGAAAGAGCAGGAGGCCAGAGAGAAGATATGACAAGCTTTTGATGAAGCGCTGCCAGACTCTTATTGAGAGAAGTTCGGTAGTCAACAGGTATCCCGGGTAACAGCCTGGCTAGCACAACGCAGAATATTACACATACTCAAAAGACAGGCAATAGAACATACTGTATATACTAACACAGCCATTTGCATTCAAGCTGAGAACATTTACAGACTAAGAACTTCCCAGCTTCCAGGATTGCATGACGTTCAGGCCTAGCTGGCACATAAAACCAGTTTCTCTCATATCACTTGTTATATGTAACCATCTCAGAGTACTGTTGTCACAATATTGTCATGACGTTGCCGTTTATTAACCCCACACCCCCCCATAAATACCTTGTTCTCTCTCTCTCCACTCAACAGAAGGGACTGTTGAAAAGCCTTTTACCAGAGAGAAAGACTCTACAGTCTGATAACAATATTTCTGTAATCCAACCAGTTGAAAGAGTCAGTTGGTACTTCAAGAACGTCTACACATTCTAGTTATCAGATTAACATGTAAATGTTTCCCAATTGTCAGCATAGTCAACTTCTGCCCAGTCAGTTCATTCATTGGGTTAGAAGGATGAAAAGCTACGGTGTAAGCTGAGGTTGCAAAAGGGTTGAACTACAACTAACAAAATTTAAATGCGAAAAGATCGCCACGTTAAAATTGTGAATTTTGACTAGACCAGCCAGCTGATTATGGCAAAATGGTATGAACCTCTAAAGATTGATCACTGAAGAAGTGATACATCCTACGACCAGAAAGACTCTCCAAAAGGACAATGGCGATCTTCCGTCTTCGATCAATCTATCGAAGCCAAGCTCAAGAGTAAATATATAATTGCATTTAATTTTTCCGAATGCACAGTTATTAGGATGCACCAGATCTTGTATTTACATTGACCCTAGCTTCTCAAGGTCCCATAGGAGAAAATCGTTCCTTTGTCTTTCAATCTCCCGCTCTTTCATTCCCCCTCCCACTTTCCTTTGTGTAACCAGCTGTCATATTGTGTGAGTCCACTAGGGACTTTTCATGACATGATTCGTAATTGCAGTATGATCTACAGTGTATATATATATATATATTTATTTAGCTAGTTAGTAAATAAATGATTAAGCCAATTTGTGTATTGCAGTTTCAACCTGTTCTCTAATGTTCGTGCAGATTAGATTTTGCGATCATCAGAATGAGACTGATAAGAGGTATGATTAATGATTGACTTAAGATATAAAATAGATTTTTTGGAATTGGTAACTCTGTAAATGACAGATTCTAGTGGTGCCCCAGGTTATTAATCATTTAATGCTTGCATAATTTTATTTAATCACGTAATATATAAAATGTTAGATAATCGATTTGATAAAATAGCATGTCATCAAATTAATCAAAGGAAACGTTACAACAACGTCAATATCGCAAAACTATGATACCAGATTTTCCTTCAAAAGAAAACACGAAGCAGACTAATCTATATGGTCTTTAAAACCTACTTGTGTAAAATATTGTGTGCTATAGCTTGCAAAATAAACAAATGTGACAACATAAGGCTGTTTTGTCCTAAATCAGGACTGTTATTTTCATCACATTCCGTCCACATGTTTTCTTCCTTACTTCCTGGTGTCGCGATACCTTGACAACACTATCTCAGAGCTCTCCATTTCTCTTCCCACTTCACTTTTTTCCTATACATCCTGTATTTATACAGCCTCTGAAACATTATGTAGCACCGCTTTGCCTTAACATGTTTATAACTCATAGAGGGAAGGCTGTTTGTTTCTTTCTTTCTCTCTGTAAATTTCACGGTCTATTTACTCCATAGATGTTTTTGCAAAATGCATGTTTCTTTGACGAAGGCTTGAAAAGCGACGTGGATCGAGGCTATGCTAATGCCTACCCTAGATGTCTTCCACATCTGCTATGTTATTTCTCCATCGATGGTGGAAAATTATTAGCATTTATTCAAATTAAAAGTAATCTCCATGTAATCCACATGTGAGTGGGAAGACAGGCAGATGGATGTGTTGTAAACGAAGCTGGTTGACTGCATGGACCGTGGTTTCATAAAGTGAAAGTGAAGTCACTATCTTGATTCCAGTCACACAGTGTGGGCACTTATACCTCAGAAGTGTGTGTGTGAGTGCATATGTAAGAGATTGCGAGTCCACACTATGTGTGTGAGGGACCCATACTGTTTTAAAAAGCAGTCAAATTACCTCCAGACAAATCAGGGAGACAAGCAGGGAGGTTTCACTTCCAGGACAATAATGTAGTTAACAAGGTAACCTGAACCATGCCACAGCATTGATAATAACCTGAACCCTCCCACAGTACTGATTATTTTTATTTATTTTATGACTTTAACCATTATTTAACTAGGCAAGTCAGTTAAGAACAAATACTTAACCCATTAAAAGAAAACTGTCAGCCACACAATCTACTCAGATAACACCAACAAAGTGATAAAAACAGCAGTAGCACTTATGTCGCACTAGTGATCCTATAATAACTGGGTGTGAGGCAAAGCCATATCCCCCAGTGAGTTAATTCATGTTTCTAAAGAGTGATTTGCTTTTTGACACCTCTTTTCCCATCTCTCTCCAATCCTCCAATAGGAGCTCTGTGTGTGACTTCTCTTTGTTCCCATGGTGAGTGAGTCTATGTGATTGAATCTGTCTTCAAATGAATCAGCCCTCTGAGTGACTGAACATGGGAGAGATATCACTGTTTTATCTCCAAAACCCCTCTTTCAAACAGAGAGGCTTTCTCCTTTGAAGCTATTTCAGGATACAGTCATAAGCTTGAGGAGACGAATAGTCAGATGCCTGCTTGTCATATTCCATAAATCTGGGCTTTCTGCTCTAGTCCAGCATAGAAGCTTTCTGCTCTAGTCCAGAATAGAAGCTTTCTGCTCTAGTCCAGAATAGAAGCTTTCTGCTCTAGTCCAGAATAGAAGCTTTCTGCTCTAGTCCAGCATAGAAGCTTTTTGCCCTAGTCCAGTATAGTTGCTTTCTGCCCTATCCCAGTATAGACGTAGCCATCACTGTGGGGACTGTGCTGCTAACTGTCAGCTCTGGGGGGACACCTGACCAAACATGGTACTTTAAGCAGAGCCATAGATGTTGAATGGCAAGCTATCCACCATGTTGGCACCAAACGATCAATGGCCATAGCTTTCTAATCTACATCATCAGTGCAATGTAATTGTCTTGGAACTTCAGATGCCAACCTGGAGCCACAACAACAAAGGGTTTCTGTTCAATTAGCAAAGGAGAAAACACAGCGACAAAACCATTTCCAAGACTGCCACTGACTTCCAGGGCATCAATAAAGCAAATGGTCAAAGTAGGCCAAGTGATCTTAGAGCAACATCTTCACTCCACTTTAGGCCCGCAGGGAAATGGAAGAGCTGTAGAGGTCATGGCAGATTGGGCTCAGTGGATACCCACTGAACACACAATGATGATAATTTATTTAGAGGTCTTGAGTTTCCACCAAATCTTCTGGAGAAACAAAGCTATGTGTCATCTGGAAGAGAGAGAGAGATTAAGAAGACCAGGCAGATTAAATAATTCTAAATGTGACGCTTGTTGCTAACCTCACAAAAACTGCCCCAATCTACAGAGGGAGTCTTACATTAGTTGTGAGATGGTGAGTCAACTCTGCAACAGTAGCACAACAACTTCAGATTGATGTTCCATCGCTCACCAAGCAGAGAACCCAAAAGTAACTTTCAGAGTGGGCTTGTTCTGAAAGCAGAGCTAGATGATATCCAAAACACAGGGTCCATGTAGTGCTCCTCTGAAAAACACCACCAAACACACAAGAGAATGGATTCTCAGATCTTTCAGCTTGACCAGTCCATTCTAAACACTCCAGAGACATTTGAGAGGTCTCCGCTCCCTGAGCTCAACCCTATTTCTCCTCAGACTGGCCCAGCGGATGAGATGTGTGTCACAAATGTGGCCTGACAGCATTGGGAGGTCAGATAATCCTCTGTTGGCTCGAATGAAGCCAGTTATGAATTCCCAGCTGTTTGCACTTCCCTAGTTTCTGCTAGGCAGTCTGGTTAAAGAGTGGAAAAGAATAGAAACAAATAACACTATTTTCCCACCAGCTGCCCTCGTGGGGTTTATGAGTCGTGACGATGGAAACGATTGAACCGGGAAGGGAAACAACCTTTAGAAACAGGAAATGACCAGGTCATGGAGGCCATTACTGCAGTAAAGATCAAGGACAATTAGCCTTTTCATAAATCACAATGTAGCAGCTTTGTGAGAGGGAACCAAGCCAGAAGAGCCCATTCAGCCCACATAATAAAGAGCCCTGGCTGAACCATTCTGTGCTACTGACATGAACATCATCACAGGACAGAAATCCATTAAAGATGATAAACGCATTAAGATGGTGAGAGCTCTCTGGTGTTTAGTGCTTTTTTGTCACTACTACACATATTTGGTTTTGGGGGCTTCCTTGATTCTATACTGTATTGGTAGTCAAATAAATCAGCAGTCCTATTACAATCAAGCCATGCACATGGTTTTACAGGAAGCACATGGATAATACCAAATCAAGAGATTATTGATAAAACAAAGAGGTGAAGATTTAAGGTTTATTACAGTGGACATATCAAGTAACCTGGTCTCAGAATATTTCAGATTATTCTGTATGTAAATCCGAGACACTCCGTTTAGTATGATACACTACATTGCCAAAAGTATGTGGACACCTGCTCGTCGAGCATCTCATTCCAAAATCATGGACATTAATATGGATTTGGTCCCTCCTTTGCTGCTATAACAGCCTCAACCCTTCTGGGAAGGCTTTCCACTAGATGTTGGAACATTGCTATGGGGACTTGCTTCCATTCAGCCACAAGAGCATTAGTGAGGTCAGGCACTGATGTTGGGCGATTATGCCTGGCTCGCTGACGCCGTTCAAATTCATCCGAAAGGTTTTTGATGGGGTTGATGTCAGGGCTCTGTGCAGGCCAGTCAAGTTCTTCCACACCGATATCAACAAACTATTTCTGTATGGATCTCGCTTTGTGCACGGGGGCATTGTCATGCTGAAACAGGAAAGGGTCTTCCCCAAAGTAAGGAAGCACAGAATCGTCTAGAATGTCATTGTATGATGTAGCGTTAAGATTTCCCTTCACTAGAACTAAGGGACCTAGCTCGAACTACGAAAAACAGCCTCAGACCATTATTCCTATATGGCTGTGTGCTCGACTTTATACACCTGTCAGTAGCGGGTGTGGCTGAAGTAGCCGAATCCACTAATTTGAAGGGGTTTCCACATACTTTTGTATATATAATGTATGTTATGTTTGGTATGGCTACATAAGATGGTTACTTAAGGCAGAAACTAAAGTAGGGTGTTTAACGCAAACATCTAGCAACCCAAAAGTTTTGAGTTCGAATCTCACCACCGACAACTTTAGCATTTATGCTAATTACCAACTTTTTAACTACTTACTACTTTTGAGTTACTTTGGATTACTTAGCATGTTAGCTAACCCTTCCCCTAACCCTAAACCTTTCAGCTAACCCTTCACTTAACCCTAACCTTAACCCTTTTAGCTAACCCTTCCCCTAACCTTAAGCCTTTAACCTAACTCCTAAATTTAACCCTAACCCCTACCCACCTAGCTAGAATTCGTAACATATCATATGTTTCGCGAATTCGTAACATATTGTACATTTAGCAAATTCACAACATATTGTACGTTTTGCAAATCCGTAACATATAATACAAAATGGGTGAAGGACATTCACAAATGAATACATACCATAGAAAACGTAACATATCATACTAAATGGAGTGCCCCGGAGTTACGTAAATAATATGAAATGCTCTGAGACCAGGTTGTATCAAGAGCTACATATATGTGGTCAAATTGAAGGCTTGAATGCAACACCAAACATTTGAATTAGTAGCCAAAAGACGGAAGTAAAGTACCAGATGGTAGAAACTGAATAGTTTGAACTCAGACAGTTTATTTCTGAATCCAAACAGAGGAGGGTCACAGGTGTCTGATGTTATTTTTTTAGACGCTCTAAAAAGGAAGGGTGGTGGGAGGGAGAGAGATCTAAAAGCAGACCGTGTTTACTGGTTATTACAAACTAAGCCACACGCACGCTTTGAAGATGGGTTTAACCAATGCTGACTGAGTGTACTGTCGATTAGGATTATGACCTGACGAGTTACAAAGGGTTAGTGAGGTTTTGCAACAGAAAAGGATATCTGATTTTGTGTAGGCATATTAAGACTCCTCTGTCCAAATGTAGCTCCCCAATACCATTACAACTGTCCTGTGTGTGTTTGACCATTGGGGAACAGTAATCCTGTCGGAATTACAATCCAACCACCCACACTGTTGATGCGCCCACCAGAGCAGAACAGAAAGAACTCCTTTGGTGACTCAAAGTTGACCTCACAGTGCTTTTCCAACTATATTTCACACAGGTTTTGAAGAAGAAAGTACCATTCTATTTTTCTATACATATTCCACAATAGGATAATATAATATAATATATATATATATATATATATACACAATTTTAAAACGCTTAAGCAGTTTAGTTCTTATTCAGTTGATTAAAAAAATAAATAGGGGGGGCATTGCATTCAGCTGGTATTATTAGGAACCCTTTCATCATCGCCTACATTTTAGATATAACATTTGGTTGTTTTTTTTAGGCCATAATATCTGATATATTATCTGAATTTCCTATTACCACCTCTGGAACTCACTTCTAATGATTTCTATGGGGAGGTGAGCACATTCTGCCTTCTACGTCCCCTGCTGCACAGATTTAAGATCTGAATATAGAACTTATCATTGCTGATGCAAATGAATGCAGTGGGTGATTCATGTGAGAGCAAAGGCTCCAGCAGGGCCCTTTGTGCAGCTTTATGGCCATTAAACCAGGGCTTCAATCCACCTTAGCGTGGGCCATCTTATGAGGCAGCGAGGAACCCATGGAGATTTAGGACCGGACGGTCACACTGCAAGCAGAGCCTTTACAAGGAGAGGAGCTACACTTTCTGGAAGTGATATCCCTACATTTCGGTTGAATGCATTCAGTTGTGCAACTGACTAGGTATCCCCATTCCCTTTCCCTCTAGCAGATTGTACCATCTGCGGAAGGGCTGGGAATTGCCAGGGACCTCACAATATTTAGGTGCCGATACGATGTGTATTATGATTCTCACAATTCTATATGTATTTTGATTCGATACTGTGATTTTATTGTGACTCGAGAAAACTAGTTTTGATCAGTCATGGAACTAAAAGTGAGGCTAACAAGCTATGAAGGGAACATTCTGGAGTTTTGGTGCAGGTACGATATATTGTCAAACATTATTTCTCGATACGCAACTACCGCACCCCCCCCTCATCGCTAATCTGCGGGGAACTCTGCCAACGTTCCACACGCCACCACACTACTCCTTTCACAGATTCACACTAAGATAAGGTGCCACAGCTTGTCCCATGTCATTGAACAATATCAATCTATAACCATGAACCAGATCAATATCAGGACTATTCGAGTTCAGAAGTGTCTGTGGTAAGAACCACACTGTAGCAGCTTACAGAATGTAGGCTGAATCCCAGGCGGATGAACAACAACAGCATGACATGGGTGACTCCAAATGTGCAAATTACATTTAAATGCTGGACACCCATGAAAACCATGGATACGCATTATGGCACTGTTGGATATGTTGTATTCACATACAAGCCATTGATGAAAACAAAGGAAGGGGATCTAGAATGATGATCACAAAAACAACCTTTTTATCCAACTAAACAAAGGACCTCTGCCAAGCAGCACTGTATTGAAAGGGAGGCCATTTGAAACCTAGGCTGCACAGAGTGCTGCAGCTAAGGAAATTGAACATTGAGAATGCTGTCGCTGAATAAAAAGTGATGCAACATGTTTGAACTAAAATAATACGACTACAGTCTTTGGTTAACAAGGGCTGAATGGATTAAAGACGATTAACTTTTGCCTTATCTTCCTGACTAGAGTTGCAAAATTCCAGGATTTCCTGCTTATTCCTTTATGATTCTGGGAATCCCTCAACCAGGGAATTTATTGAAAGTTCCCAGAACCTTGCAACCCTATTCCTGACTACTCAAAGAAAGACCAGTGACCTGGTTTATGTTGTGTAATTGTTAGATATTACTGCGCTGTCGGAACTAGAAGCACAAGCATTTCGCTACACCCGCATTAGCATCTGCTAAACACGTGTATGTGACCAATAAAATTTGCTTTGATTTGTTTGAAGGTAAACTCGGTGGACAAAAGTCTGCCTTCGGCCCTTCTCGCTGTTGTGAGACAAGAAAGGAACAGCGACAGTTAGCATGCAGCTCCTGTTCAGTTTTAGCACGGAGGCAAAAACTAAGATAATTAACAGTGACAAAAACACTTCTAAATTAGGAGATGTCGTGAAGGGCTGTCAGGTCTGCACAATCTTTGCCTCATGGAGCCTTATTTTCAACAAGCCTGCTTGATGAGCCACTCACACCAAGCCAGTGACAGAAGCATTTTGGCCATGTTCTCTGACCAGAGACACATTTAAAGTGATTGAAAAAGAGGCAAAAGTCTAGACGAATTAGACAGACGATTGCAGCAGAGCTGTTGCCAAGGCTATGCTTCCAACAGGGTGGAGGAAAACAGGCAAACTGTCTGATTTAGTGGCTGAGCCAGTTGCTTGAATATCTGAAGGCCACCTTCCCTGGCTGGTAAACCCAGGACCTAACAGCCACAGCGCCCGGGGGAGCACATTACCCCCCGGGCGCTGTCAACCAACCACTGTGTCAGGTCTTATGTATCAGCCAATCAAGGTCTTATACAATGAGTAAACAAAACATTGACAGACTGACTAGGTGAACCCAGGTGAAAGCTATAATCCCTTATTGATGTCACTTGTTAAATCCACTTCAATCTGTGTAGATGAAGGGGAGGAGACAGGTTAAAAAAGGATTTTTAAGCCTTAACATTTTTAGACATGGATTGTGTATGTGTGCCATTCAGAGGGTGAATGGGCAAGACAAAAGATTTAAGTGCCTTTGAACAGGGTGTCGTAGTAGAGGTGCCAGGTGCACCGGTTTGTGTCAAGAACTGTAACACTGTTGGGTTTTTCCACGCTCAACAGTGAATGGTCCAAAACCCAAAGGACATCCAGTCAACTTCACACAACTGTGGGAAGCATTGGAATCAACATGTGCCAGCATCTTTCGACACCGCCCGTAATAAAGCGCAGTCTAGGACTGATAGGAACGGTGACTGAATATTCTGCCTTTTACTATTCCCCATTTTTATTCTCTGCTTCTTAACTAATCAAAATGCTTTTTGAAAGACAGCTATCCAGATGCCCAGATATTTGTAAGCAGGGACACAATTAATATGGACACCATCCAAAGTACATATGCTTAAATCAGAGTTATTTGTGCTCTGGAGAACAACATATACTTTAGTTTTACCTGCATTCAATACTAATTTCGGGTCAATAAAGTTATAATAATAATAAATATATATATATCAGCCAATCACTGTGTCAGGTCATATATATCAGCCAATCAATTGGGCTTTGGTCTCTACTCTTTAAGCCTCCAGTGAGGTGGCCTGTAGAGCCATGGGGAACAGCACAACTAAACATGTAGGGTTTAGCCCCAGGCAAGGTAAGGAGGGCAAACAACTAAACACAGTAGGCTACCATCTCAACTGGATCCTCCCCCAGATCAAGATCAGAGTTGTGTTGCGCCTGTCTTTTCATACTCAAACACGTCACTCTACTTTGTGTGGTCCTCAGTGCATCTCCTCACCCACCCACCCCTCTCCTCTACCTGCCAGTAACACAGTCTATCTCTCTCCTCCACACCTGTTGGAGAGGTGTGAACTCGTTCTTTCTCTCTCTGCTCTGTTGTTTGCTAATGAGGGCCTGGCTCTGTTGTTTGCTAATGAGGGCCTGGCTCTGTGCCTGAGAAGGACAGCCCTTCAAAGGCCTTTGTCAGGTTTTGGTCTGAACAGCAGGCTCCCCAGAGGAGCAGTGTTGCCCAGTAACGCCCGTCACATCTCCACTAGGGATGAAATGGTTACCGGTTTCACGATAAACCACAGTACAATTCCAGACGGTTAGTATTATCGTTTCAAATGTTATTTATCATTAAAAACGTGTTTTATTACAGCGGTTTGAAAACCTCACGGCAAATACTGTCCAGCATCACCCCAAGTTAGCAACAGTCTGACGCAGGCTCAGCATGCAACGTGGGTTTTGTTTTGTGTGAAAACATGGCGGAAGGCAGTGACAGCGCTCGGGAGATTTTTCAGCCTTCTAAGAGGACCAAATCTGAAGTGTGGTCGTATTTAGGGTTTTACAAGAATGCTGAGGGAAACATAAAATCGAAGATGGTCACACTGTCTGCAGAATACACTGGAAGAGTGGGGGATCAACAAGAAGGACCTGGTCTGCATAACCACAGACAACACAACAAAGAGGTCCCAGATCTGTGGCTTGGGTGCTTTGGCCATAATTTGAACCTGGCCATCTCAAAGGCTCTGAAAAGAGAGTTGACAGAGCAGTCAAGCCCTGCCGTCATCTGGTCCAAGGCTTCTCACAGAGCAGGAAGAGAAGGAGAGAACTGAGAGAAAAGCAAGCTGCCCTCAACATGCCACAGAAGGCTCTGATCCTTGATGTGGTGACCCGATGGGGATCTACACACAAGATGCTTGAGTGTTTCCTCAGCCAACAGCAGCCAGTCTGTGCGACACTGGCTGGAGAAAGAGGAACATGGCTTCTGATGTCCATGGATGCCGACATAAGAGTAATGGAGGAACTGTGCCAGCTCATTGAACCTCTGAGCAAGTTTACAGATGCACTTGCCTCAGAGACACGAGTGACAGTCAGCCATCAAGCCTGTCCTGGACCACATCACCTGTGATGTTCTGGTGGAAAATTATACGGAGCCATCCCTGACCAAGGAGATGAAAAGGGTAATGAGAGAAGACCTCAACAACAGATACACAGAGAAGGCAAAGAGAGTCATACACAAGGCTTGTTTCACTGACCCCCGCTTCAAAAGGAGATTTTGAAGTTGGAGGCCTTGAAGCTGGCAGCTGCACAAGTAAGGGAAGAACCACAAACACCCCCACAGCGGCATCGGCAGAGGGGAAAGGCCTGGCTGGGTTGCTGAGAAAGATTATCTCAACAAGGCAG
Organism: Thymallus thymallus; assembly: GCA_023634145.1. Taxonomy (NCBI): domain Eukaryota; kingdom Metazoa; phylum Chordata; class Actinopteri; order Salmoniformes; family Salmonidae; genus Thymallus; species Thymallus thymallus. The sequence goes on from CM042385.1 coordinate 17,322,786, forward strand.
CAGAGAGGATAAGAGGGTCAGATTCCGACCACCACAGAAGACAGAGTGAAAGAAGAGATCAATGTCTACCTGTCTCTGCCACCCATTCTAGCAGAAGAGGATCCACTGGTGTGGTTGAGGGGCCATGCATCAGAGCTGCCTCACCTTGCCAGGGTTGCAGGAAGCTTTGTGCATCCCAGCAACCAGCGTGCCATCAGAGAGTGTTCAGTGCCAGCGGGCACATTGTCTCCCCTCGCAGATCAATACTTAAACCAGACAAAGTAAATATGCTGACAAAGATGCATACATACAGGATGTTAGGCCAGCAGCACCTTATTTCTTTATGAAGGAGAGAACAGACATACAATCAGTGCTGTTCATTTGATTTTTTTTACACATTTTGTGTTATTTGAATGTCAACACCTGCACATTGGATTTGTTTACATATGGTTGTATTGTTCTTACATGCACATTGCTTTACTTGTGCTGTTTTTATACGCATTTGATTTGCTTACTTAAGGTTGTGTTCATTTAAACCTGCACTAGGAAACGTTTACCTCTGATGGCCACATGGTGCCATCTTTAATGTTAATGTTATTATTTTAATGTTTATGCACACAAAAAGTACACAGTGCCGCTAATTTTATGTTGTTTGTTGGTTTTCAATATAAATATAAAACGATAATACTGATAACAGTGATCATTTTGGTCACTATAAATCGTGATATGAAATGTTCATACCGTTTCATCTCTAGTCTCCACACTGGTCTGTTTACCTACAGCCACATGTCCTCCTACTCAAATCACTGCCAATCCACGTCGGGTTTCAAATCCACTACTTGAAATTGAGGTTACGAATTTTTACTGAATGTCCCTTTTAAGGCAGAATGAATGTAAACTATACAGATGGTAAATATATAACTGTCATGTAGTGTCATCCACTAATGTTGCTCAGTAAGAAATACTGACACCCATATATACAAGAGCTATCATTTCCAGAATAAATTGTGATTGATAATTTGGTAACAGCTTGGGATATGAATGCCTGTACTAAGCAACCAAAAAACATTCTCCATGTATATCCCTCATGAATAAACAGATTTAGACTATACAGAAAGTTGGTTAATTAGACCACTGCATAAACAAATCCATGCTGAGAGTTAATGGTTTTATGTAGGGATGTGACAATTTTTGTATAATATTTTACCTTTAACCTTTAAAAACGGCCACTTGATCAGTTTTAAATTCACAATGCATCTGCGCTGCCGCCAGCAACGGTTTGGGTCTCATAATGTGTCCATTTCAGATGGTTAAGCATGCACCGGTACTGCCATTACTGTAACTCAAATCCAAGTTCGCATTTCTCTAACATTTTCCCAACTGTTAGCGACGATGGTGGCGGTAGGTCTACGTAGATTGCATGGCTGTGTGCTCAATTTTATACACCTGTCAGCAACAAGTGAGGCTGAAATAGCTGAATCCACTAATTTGAACGGGTGTCAACATACACTATATATACAAAATGATCTAGCTACAACCAGGTCTGCCCTGAGCACAATCCACTAATGCAATGCTGCCAGCGCGAGGGAGTGAAAAAACTGTGGTGAGCATCTGACTTGTAATGTCTTGTCAGGCAAGCTTCGCAAATTCACCACTACTCTCTGGTTTCCCCAGGCTCATATATCTAGGACACAGAAAGGAATATGTTTTTTTTGACAACTTCACTGTGACTTTAATTTTGTGAAGAAGAAAAATGTATATATATATATATATATATATATATATATATATATATATATATATATATATATATATATATATATATATATAGTATTTCAACCCCTGTACCATCCTACTGTTCATAAGTCAACAACCCCTGTACCATCCTAATTTTCATAAGTCGTCACGAGCCGAAAATATTTCACTAATAGGAAGTCTTGACCGTTGCCATCCCAGATCACCATGACAATGACTCGCCCTGGCCCAGACCCTAACAAGAGAGCAAGGGGATGTTGGGTAAACAAGCCCAATCTGCTCCATTAACACGAAGACCACAGGCTCCCCTGCCGCCCCGCCATTAATTATCTGGTCTTACAGGAAGGTTAGAGAGAAAAATCAAGAGGCGAGACGGGGAAATAACACACCGCTAGAATCTACTGGGCCTCCCCTCTTTAGTTACCTTCCCAGCAGAAACACACAGCTTCCAAACAGAGACTCATGGATCAAGCACAGGACAGATTCAGTGGCTCTGGTCTGGCTCAGCTTGGATTCTCTCTCTCCCCTCCATTCATCCATCTGTCTCCATCAGCCAAAGAGACAGGCTAGGGGAGGTCTGTTGCTGTGAACAATCTTAAGTCCAGTGTGTGTGTGTGTGTGTGTGTGTGTGTGCGTGCATGTGTGCGGCTGGAGTGGAAGAGATTGTCTGACTGAATGTAGACACCAGCAGAGCAACAGCTGCAGCAGGGTCTGTTCTGAATCCCTCCCCCTTCCCTCCCTTCTCTCCCTCCTTCCCTCCCTCCCCAGTGGTGTCCAGGCTGATGAGGGGGGAGGCAGATCTTCAGGGGTCTGCCGCTCCCCACTATTAAACTTTAATCCCTCAAAGCTGGAGAAGGCAAACATCACTCTTCACCATCTGGCAGTCCGACGGACTGGGTTTGGCGGATGCCAGGAGAACGCTACGTGCCCCAATGCATAGTACCAACTGTAAAGTTTGGTGGAGGAATAATGGTCGGGGACGTTATTTCAAGGTTCGGGCTAGGCCACTTATTTCCAGTGAAGGGAAATCTTAACGCTAAAGAAAACGATGACATTCTAGACAATTCTGTACTTCGAACTTTGTTGCAACAGTTTGGGGAATGCCCTTTCCTGTTTCAGCATGACGTTCACAAAGCGAGGTCCATAAAGAAATGGTTTGTCGAGGTTGGTGTGGAAGAACTTGACTGGCCTGCACAGAGCCCTGACCTCAATCCCATCGAACACCTTTGGGATGAATTTGAACGCAGACTGCGAGCCAGGCCCGACCTCACTAATGCTTGTGGTTGAATGGAAGCAATTCGCTGCAGCAATGTTCCAACATCTAGTAGAAAGCCTTCCTAGAAGAGTGGAGGCTGTTATAGCAGGAAAAGGGGGACCAACTTTTTCCACCTCTGAGTAGCGTAGACAGTCATAGACATGTAGAATACACACACAGATTTATTATGATGACTTACCAGAGTTACTAATATAAAGTATATCATACATATATCTTGAGACAGCCATAAGCATTAGTGTGCAAGTCAATTTATTTGAGGTCAAGGTAGGACCCAATTTATTTATGTAGGCATTCCACCAATCAGGCCTTTATGGTAGTGGCCAGACAGAAGCCACTCCTTGGGAGTTTGCCAAAAGGCACCTAAAGGACTCTCAGACCATGTAAAACAAGATTCTCTGGTGTGATGAAACCAAGATTGAACTCTTCGGCGTGAATGCCAAGTGTCACGTCTGAAGGAAACCTGGCACCATCCAGCATGGTGGTGGCAGCATCAAGCTGTGGGGATGTTTTTCAGCGGCAGGGACTGAGAGACTAGTCTAGATCGACAGGAAGATGAACAAAGCAAAGTACAGAGAGATCCTTGATGAAAACCTGCTCCAGGACCTCAGACTGGGGAGAAGGTTAACCTTCCAACAGGGCAACGACCCTAAGCACACAGCCAAGACAACGCAGGAGTGGCTTCTCAACAAGTCTGAATGTCCTTGAGTGGCCCAGCCAGAGCCCGGACTTAAACATCTCTGGAGAGACCTGAAAATAGATGTGCAGCAACGCTCCCCATCCAACCTGACAGCGCTTGAGAGGATCTGTAGAGAAGAATGGGAGAAAGTCCCCAAAGATTGTAGTGTCATACCCAAGAAGACTAATCGCTGCCAAAGGTGTTTCAACAAAGTAGAGTAAAGGGGGTGCTGTGGGTTGCTTTGCTGCCTCTGTTGAAGGTTGTGGGTCTTCCAGCAGGACAACAAGTACACATCAAAAACGGAATGCTTCAAGAAGTAACGCTGGACAGTTCTGCCAGTGAAGAGTCCAGATCTGAATCAAAGCCATAACCTATGGTGAGAGCTGAAAACAGCAGTTGGTGGAGGGAACCCCTCAAATATGGAAGAATTAGCAGTTGGCTGCTGAAGAGTGGGATAAATTGCCAGTAAAAAAGGTGAAGAAAGCTAATTAATGGCTACAAGAAGCATCTGTTACTTTGGCCAAAGGCGGTGCAACAAAGTACTAGTTCCAATAATTTTACAAAAATAAATGTGGTTCTGCAATGTTGAAAATCCAATATGGTGTGAAGACAAAGTTTTTTTCAATTTCAAATAATTTGAGAAGAGATAGGAAATGATTTAAGAAAAGTGCAATGTACAAATAAAGACCTGTATTAAAACAGAATAATTCTAAAACACAAGGGTCTGGGGAGTCCATCTTCAGAGCAGTTCTTTTCCTTTAATGATAAGAGGAGAGGGCCCAGCAGGGCTCATTTCAGACAACTGTTCCACAGCAGAGACTAATGGTCCAAGATGCTGAAGGGCTGCCTGGTAGCTCTGCTGCCTCCAGGCAAACAGAATGGGGTCTGTTAAAGGTTCCGAGAACGTTTCATTAGGTTGTGGGGGTGTGATATGGGAACTGGGGGTTGCTTGTTGGTTCTGCTGGCTGAGCTGAACTGAGCTGCATCACTCTGTGGTGCTCCTGGAGCCCAGGCACAGTCCTGTCTGTCGCACTACAGCTGGTCAGCGAGCACGCTAACACGCTAAAGCTAACAAGCCAGGAGAGGAGGAACAGATTTCACCCAGCATATGGAGGCTCACCAAGGCCCAAAATAAGCAGACCGATGCAGATGCCCTCTGTACCCAGATAAAACAATTAATCCTCACTGTTCTCTGCCTCACTGACTACTGTCTGGTACTATTGTGGGCAGGAGGGAGAGAGGGGAGGAGATGGGGAGGGAAAAACAGAGAGGGATGAAAGATTAGGTTCGGAGAACATTCATTTGTTGTTCTTATCAGAGACAGAGAGCAGAAAAGAGTTCTGTACAAATTAAAAAGGCACAGCGATGTTCTTTGCCTTTTCACCCAGCCCACAAACTCTTCTCCAGTGACCTGTCCAAGACCCTGGAGGACTCATTTCTATTGGCTGGAAAAGGGAGCAGCTTGCTTCCATAAAAAGATGAGGACTTGGGTTATAGATGTACACAGGGTATGGATATGAGAGAGAGAGAGAGAGAGAGAGAGAGAGAGAGAGAGAGAGAGAGAGAGAGAGAGAGAGACAGAACAGGGAAAATACAGGGTTCAGAGGGGAGAAACATGCATGCTGCTGTCGTCTGTGAGGTCGAGATGAGCTGATCTTCTCCGACGGAGCTGATTCAGGCCAATGCTGTATATAAACCCACTGCTTCAGACACTGACTAAAACAGCATGTAACAGTCCATCTCTCTGTTACAAGCTTATAGAACATGTCTTCACTCCTTGTCAAGGTCAAGACATTCTAGGTAATTCATGTCCAGGAAAAATATGAATCACTTTCAATTCAGTTGAGGTGACAAAGTGTTCCAAAATGGACCAGTGTTTGATGTGGGTCTACAAACTAGAGAATTTGAAAACGACTAAACTTCTCATTCCAGATTGACATGGTCATTGACAGATGAAGAGTAGGTTGATTCGTTAGGTTGAGCTCCAGTGTGGTTCATTCATAACAAGCAGCCCTCCACTACCTCAAAACGCCCGACAGCCTCCCCACCAGGGCCTGAAATACGGCCCATAAAGCCGTGGGGCCACTATAAACCTGGAGCCGTCAGCTGATTTGTGGATCCAATTACTTTCCCTCTGTAATGGCTGTGTTCAGTGCCATAACGTTAAGTCAGTGGTTGTCAGCATCTGTCCGGAGAGTTAACCTCCACAGAGAACAACAGCACCCCGGAAGATCCTTCTAAAACCCTCAGTATACAGATACAACACAGAACACAAATAAAGGAACTCAACATCACAGCTTTTTATTAAACTACTGTTAGGCTTTCTGAAGATATCAGTTTTCAAAGCAGTACTAGGACCAAAAAAATACCAACTAAAAGAGAGGTTGGCCTAAATATTCCACAAGTGACAATAAATGGTAAGAGACATGATCAGACTGGATGTCCTTTGGGTGGTGGACTATTCTTGACACACATAGGAAACTGTTGAGTGTGAAAAACCCGGCAGCGTTGCAGTTCTTTACACAAACCGGTGCACCTGGCACCACCACACCCCGTTTAAAGGCACCTAAATATTTAGTCCTGCCCATTCATCCTCTGAAAGGCACATATACACAATCCACGTCAAACAATTTTCAAGGCTTAAAAATCCATCCTTAACCGGTTTCCTCCTCTTCATCTACACTGACTGAAGTGGATTTACCACGTGACATCAATCATGGATCATAGCTTTCACCTGGTCAGTCTAGATTGTGAAAAGAGCAGGTGTTCCTAATGTTTTGGACATAGCGTGTATCTCATCCCTTGAAAGGTTATACCTGTGTTGTATCACTTCCCCCATAAAAGGACAGAAAAAAGTAGCTAAACAAATGTTAGTCTGTAAAATGTGTTAATTCAGTAGGCAGCCCAGTTATCAAACAGGAGGAGTTTGGCTCGTTATTAAGCAAGCTGGATGAAGTAAACAGGCAAGTACAGGCCTTACATTCAGCTAATATTGCCTTCAATCAAACACAGAGGCCTTCATTGCTTCTCCAAATGTAAGAATTTTTAATTTTTCAGGGTTCATGAAAGACTTCACAGTGGTTGGTCTGTAGAGGTGTGTGTTAATGCCAAAAAAAAAAAAAGGTTCAATGCAAATACCTTTTGAAGCAAATGGAAAACTACCAGGAACTAGAGATCTGTGGTTCACTCTAGTCTGACCACTCACTGAGCAGTGAGGTAAACAGAACCTTTCATGTAAATGTGTTCTAAGTCTTGTGGACTATCTTTGCAAACAGTTCATGGAGACTGAAATTATTTCCCAGAGGAAAATAGAGAGAGAGATGTCCTTCATTCAATGCCACAGTGCCCCTGTAGACTGAACACATCATCCTGAGAGCTTCTTTGCTATTCTATTAATAATGCATTCTGGTTCATGACGCAACCATCTTTTCCGGTGCCATTTTGTTTTTCATTACTTTCCCCTTCTTTTTTTTCTGAGAGCTTTTTCTCCCTTTAAACCAGGGGCCATAGAGATCTAGGCTCTCCATCTCTATTACTGTAGAATGATGGCTGCTTTCCAGACAGGCAATCTCAGTGGACAACTCAGTTTCCTGGACCTAACCACTGAACCACAACCTCAGCTTCCTCCTCGCTCTATGTTCACCATGTCAATGTGATGAGACAAGTGTTGGTAAAAAGGGTTAAAGGTCCAATGCAGCCATTTCTAACTCGTTATCAAATAATTTCTCAATAACAATTAAGTACCTTATTTTCCATTAAAATTGTCAAAAATAAACAAAAATAGTAAAGAGCCCTTTCTTAAGCAATAGTTTTGCTAGGACTGTCTGAGGAGTGTTCTGAGTGGAGGGGGGAAAACTGAAAACTAGCAGTTATTGGCAGAGAGGTTTGGAAGCCACTTTCTTTTTGGTCTATTGACTATTTTACCACCTGCTGATGTCATGGAAGGACAAAACTCCATCCAACCAAAACAGGCTTAATTTTCAGGGCATCATCTTAATTTTTTACAATTTCACAGTATTATTCCAATCTCAGTGTGGAAATATGTATAACACACACTTTATTGACTGCACTTGGTCTTTAAAATCTGTGCTGTGTTTTACACTATATTACTCCCTACTAAATGAACAAGCAAAATTATGGTAATCATTTGTCAAACAGACTACGATGTAGACTACGAATACTCATGCAAAATGCAACCTTTATGTGAAAATGTTACTTGGTTGCAAATTAATCATCCAATGAGTCATTGATAAAGAATAGGTTATTTTTTTGCCCATGATCTGTACGTAGCCAGCAGATATATGCGGGTGCATTTCCAGAGTCAGGGGCGGACGCAGGCGCACTCAGAGATGTCATGTCTTGTACCTCTTTGGTGATCATGACGTGCTGTGCTACTTCAAATTGTTTTTCCTGGCAGTGTTGGTAAGGGAAAAAGTGCATGAGCAACAACAAAAACTTGGGTTCACTTTATCTCCGGAGAGACCAGAGAAAAAGAAGCCTGTAACAAATAAAAATATTCCAAAACATGAATCCTGTTTGCAACAAACACTAAAGCAATACTGCAAAAAATGTGGCAAAACAATTAACTTCTTGTACTGAATATTTGGGTCAAATCCAATACAACACATTACTGAGTATCACTCTCCATATTTTCAAGCATAGTGGTGGATGTGTGATGTTATGGATATGCTTGTAATTGTTAGACTGGGGAGTTTTTCCAAGATAAAAAAAAACTGAATGGAGCTAAGCACAGGCAAAATCCTAGAGGAAAACCTGTTATCATCTTCTTTCCACCAGACACTGGAAGATTAATTTACCTTTCAGCAGGACAATTACCTAAAACACCAGGCCAAATCTACACTGGAGTTGCTTACCAAGAAGACAGTGAATGTTCCAGTGGCCGAGTTACAGTTTTGACTTAAATCTACTTGAAAATCTATGGCAAGACCTGAAAATGGTTGTCTAGCAATGATCAACAAACAATTTAACAGAGCATGAAGAATTTTGAAAATAATGGGCAAATGTTGCACAATCCAGGTGTGGAAAGCTCTTAAACAGAAAGACTCACAGCTGTAATTGCTGCTGTAGGTGCTTCTACAAAGTATTGACTCAGGAGTGTCATTTTGGTGTATTATGTGGAGACGTGAGAAAAAAAGTTAATCATTTTAGAATTCAGGCTGTAACAACAAAATGTAGAATTAGTCAAGGGGTATGAATACTTTCTGAAGGCACTGTACTTTTCAGGAGATGGGAAACTCCCTTAGAATCGTATTAACACCTATTGTATACGTTGCCCATGCATCGTCAATGTACCACTTGATTCTGGGACAAGGAAAGCTCTCCATTAAGGAGTGAATGGGAGTCAATTGGGTGCAAGCTCAAAAACCCAACATAAGCATTAATTTTGTCAACAAGAAGTACAATATTATAAAAATGTTTCAGAGTTGTGAGATAATTAATGGAAAATAGGCAGGCTTTGAGAGAGGTTGTGTGGCAATTAGCTTAGCAACCGTGTGATGCAGGATGACAATGTGAACATGATTGGTCGACAGTCTGCTGGGTGGGGCGTTATACATTTCATCATTGTAAATAAGAATTTGTTCTTAATTGACTTGCCTAGTTAAATAAAATAAAATACATGTATGCATATCGTGTCTGGGTGGGAAAGCCCCAGGTCCATTTCAAAACACGTCATTGGACCCGTGAAGACCTCTACTTATGAGGTCCAACATAACTCCGTTCACAACAGACAAGCTGGACTTGAGCCAAAAATCGGGTGCTTTTCAGAATTGCATCTTTTGACAAATAAACAAACTAACTACAGTAAAATTGTTGGTATTTCATTTTCCCGCCCTACCGTAACCCCAAAACCGCAATATGAGATGCAGAGAGGTTCCATTGGAGCAGAGATGCTGCTGCTCCCTAGTGAAAAGTTAATCTTCCTCCATCCTCCCCTCCTTAGTGAGGCCATCAGTAAGGTTTTACACTACAGCTTTACAGACTCAATTCTGCCTTATTCAATAGGAATACGTCTCTATCCCTCTAACCCTCCTGCAGAGACCTGAGCCTCCTGATCTTCAAAGTGCTTGAGTACAGAGGCCTCCTTCAATCAGGTGGTTTGTGCTCCACAGAGCCCCAGAGTTGATCCTGAGACGCCCCCAGACAGACATGCTGCTCCCTCCAGTGCTTTAGACCAGACAATTGGCTGTCCTACACACCCTTAACCTGAGCCAATTCCAGTTAGACAAAAACCCATTTATCTCCTGAATCACTCATCTGGAATAGCCTGAACCATACGGCTGAACAATCAGGCAGACCCAGATGGGTTTTCTACCCGACACAGATATCGGAACAGAAGAAGTAAAACAACAACTATTACACCAGCAACCAACAGCTTAAGCAAGAGTGGTGAGGCATTGATAGAATCTTAATAACGTTATTACAACAAAATCTACTACTTTCTGCTCAACATATGGGGAAGGGTTCAATGGGTGATATCACCACAATAATATACGGTCTGGCACCCTCAAGAGAGACAAGAACTTGAAAAACAAATGAAGTGTCCTGTAAAAATGGATTACCGAAACGAACACACATTTTTCCCGTTGGGTGCATTGAAACTTTGCTGTGATGATTGGATTTTTTTATTTCTTATTATAGGTTTCTGGAAGGCCAGATAAGTTCACTGTGAAATGTTGAGAGTAGGCTACTGAGCAGTAGGTGGATAGTCCAAGGTTTGTGACGCTCTCAATTACTGTAGAAGTCAGTGTCTAGTTAGACGGTGCTCCAATCCATAATATCATAAACAAAAAAAACATTACTTTAACAGCACTTGCTGAAATAGAATGTACCGACTCTGTTTACTTTTATTGTTTCCATATTTACATCTCATTTCCACTGGGAGTTGAAACTGGCAGAGGATAAATATATAACTACTGACATCACATAGTTAAAATGGCCTCCTCCGACAGGAAACACAACACAGCGTAAAAATAGTCCTCAGATCGCTTACCCAGCAGGGCACAAAGCAGTGAGTCTCCTTATCAGGGATAGAGAGGGTTTCTAGCAGCAGCAATAATCAGTTACACTGTTCCTCAGCCCTGGATATCGCAGCTTTCAATTAGCCAATCCACAGAGCTGGAGAAGTGGGAAATCTGCAGACCTGTCCACCGAGAGGAAAGCAGTATGAAAACAAGAAACTCTGCTCAAGCAAACCAGCAGAAAGGCAGCCTCATTTTTATAAATGATTTGCTTTCTAATATAGGAGGCCGGGTGCATTAAAATGAGCTTTGGAACAGGGAAGTATTGGAAATATGCTAAATCCCTATTCTTAAGACTTTCTAAATCAGTCAAACAAATTCAGACAGAGTACTACCTCACTTGACTAGCCTACCCCCTAAAAGAGGTAATCGTTGGTCAACGTAATCAATTAGATGCCATAAAGGTTGAATTGTACATCCAATAAAAACAAACAATGCATTACCTTGCAATTAAATAATGAACTTGACCAGCATTCTAAGACCGCACACAATCTCTCAAAGTCTTAAGAGATGAGAGAGATTCATCAGGCAGAGCGGCTAAAACACTTTAAAGTCTTGACCTTGGGGGGAATCTCACAACACTTTGATGATGCCAATTTAAAAGCTTCTCTAGGTAGAGGTTCACTCCATGTGTCCATTATCAGGCTGAGATGGAAGTTAGGGGAAATAGAATAAAGATGTTGATGCTTCTGACATCAATTATTAAAGCAATGGTCACTGAGTTGATGGAACGCTGATATGATTACTGAGTAGAGCTGGGGTTCTTTCTAGAGTGGAAACCCGCCATAAGGGACCAAATAAAGTTGATGGAACACCTTAGAGTTCATACTGAACTACTTGTAGTAGGGCAAGACCATTAATCCTACTACTCCCTCTACAACATGGCGGCAAAAACTAGCAAATAGTCAGTAGCCACAAATCCGTCCTGAAATATGACAGGGAATGAGGCTGGTATCTATAGCAACCAGTATATGAGATTTCAGTAACCCTGAAAGAGCCCATCTCTTTTTGGGGCCATTAGGCTCTCCTGAAAGAACAATAACAAGGTTAGGAGAGGTGTGCTTCACACTCCTTCAGCAGTGTAAACCCCTGAAACCCCTGCTCCCACACACTGCCAGAGGAATCCACAGAGAAAGAGCTTTCTTTATCTCTGACTCAGATTTCATTATGTGGATTCTCTTTTGACTACAACAAGTTCACTTTCTGCTGAATCGTTCGCATTAAAACAGGACAATTTTCCAAAGCTGCCAAATCGCCTCATATTTTGCAATGTTTCTCTTTGCATTCAGTCTTCCCCATTATTTCCACAGCACCATTATCCTGGGGCCACAGTGAACTCAAATCACAAAGATCCTTCTGAAACAAGCGCCGCCTCTCTGCAGCACTCTCATTGCTCCTCAAATTCATACGGCTCCCTCCCTTTCTCTCAGATGCCCTCTCCATTGATCAGTGGGGAGCTGTACAGTATGAAGGTAAATGGCTGTCAGAGTGCATGATGGACCTTTTCTTCATCATGGTCGCACATGTTCAGAGCGAGCAATCAACCTTGATTCACTCAGATGCTCACTAGATGTTTGCGCCCCTGGCCTTGGAAAGAAAAGTGTGATGCAATATTGCAGAGTCATTTTGTCACCATAGCGGAATTGATAGTATGGCACAGAGTAACAAAATAAAATATTGCTTATGTGAAGTCAATGTCTTAGGGGAGAAAGCTAAACTCACACTTAATGCACAGCATCAGTTCACCACATTCCACTACAGAAAATGCAAAGGCAGCCGCTTCCCTTTTTAGCATTCATACTGTAGGCTAGTGCTGGGCGGTATATCGTATTTTATGATATACCGGTATTGATGCAGGGACCGGTTTGGGTTTTTACTTTACTTTGGGTTTGTTAAATGTGATACGACATGTGTAATGTACATTTTTATAGTTTACCTCGCTACTTGAGTCATCTCTCTCCGCTCTTTCTTTCATATCAAGTTGGACCTAAATCTTGTGAGATGCTAATTGTTAGCCGCTAATGCTAATAGCTAACTAGTTAGCTAGCTAGCTAATAATAGTACTGAGTAAGAGCAAACATATTTAGCTATACAGCCTGATAATACCAGTGATGGTGTAGACCTAAATCAGCATGCAACAGTATCGTCTAAATCAAAGAGGAATACGCAAAAGCAAGAATATGTTGGCTACATGAAGTAGCTAAGAGAAAACATTAAATGAAGCCAAAGATTATAGGGTCCCCTAGGAAACACTTAAACACTCCCTGGCATTTTCCTTCATTGTCAGGTCAAACAACACTGTCTTCAAAGTGCCCACTATTATAACTATAGAATTAGAATAGTCATTCTATTTCCATGATTCCAACAGTTCACCCAAGTGTTTTGCTCTAAATCGCAAGTCAAATCACAATTGCAACATTTGGTTAAAAAAATTCCTAGATTATTTTCCCATATCATGCAGTTCTGTGCCCTGCAGCTCTGAGACCCTTCACATACACTATTACTTTACATGCACCATACTCTACACACACACATTATTGCGTCAAGATTTCCTCCTTAAAATGTTTTGACTGTGTGTGAGTGCCATTGGAAGTATTAACTGTAAAATACCATATTTGGAAGAGGAGTAGTTTTTTTTTTCGGAAGTAGTACATTTGACAGATGTTGGAATCGGTCTCTCGAGTCTTTGCCGTTCCCATATGGCAGTGTGGAAATTCTCAATTGAGTGCAGGAAATGCAGAAAATGATAAGTGCTGAAATTTGTTTTGGTTGAAGTTGAATTGAACAGTATAAAACAAATCAGAATGGAGAAAGACCCAATGAAATCACTTAGCGTGTATGTGTTGCCACCCTAGGGTCACGCACTACCCAAAGCAAATTAAGAACTTTTATTATTAAAAAAAATTAAACAGTCAAATACCGTCCAATTTTTTTTAAATACCGTAATATAATATTTTGGCCACATCACCCAGCCCTACTGTAGGCTTACCACTCTTGTCTCGGAGTTGGGGGGGCCAAGGGAACTCCGCAATTAAGAGCAATTATCCAACATTGGACGGCTGTGAGAGATGGAGTAAATTCTCCATGGTCAGAAACAGCAGAGGCTACAAAGTCTAGAGAAGCAGAGTAAGCAGGTTAGTTTGAAGGCTCAATTTGCTTCCCCTGTAATTACACTGACTGTGAGGAAAACGTTCCATTTACCAGCAGCTATTTATGTATTACGGCTAAATAAGTGACAAAATGAGAAAGAAATATGAAAAAAGTCAGAGTGCAAAACCAGTGCAAAGCGCACACGTTCACCATAATATTCTAATGTATTTTGCACGCAATGGCATCAATGTTCTCAAAAACAGATAGGCTACTGTCTTCATCTCATATTTTCAGTTTGCTAGTGGTGACAGATTTTCAAGACAGATTTAAAAAGCAGCCATGGTCATTAACTAATAAAACAAGAACACAGTCTTAGGAAAAACAATAATAGAACTAAGGACATAAGGGGACAGTGTTCTATTTCAGATCAGTTCCAAAGATAATAGGGTATTTGGGAGGACGCTTGTCAACTGTATTTTTTCACCTTTATTTAATTAGGCAAGTCGTTTAAGAACAAATTCTTATTTACAATGATTGCCTACCTACAGGGTCAGCCCCTAGAGAAAATTAGGGTTAAGTGCCTTGCTCAAGGACACATCGACAGGTTTTTCACCTTGTCGGTAAACTGTACTAAAAAAATAATAGAGATTGTACAAGAATGGTTACACAATTTAATCTAGCTAAACCTACATCAATTTGTGAAGACATTTTTTTTGTTAACGAGGAATATACTTGTCTCATCAAACCGACTAGGCTCCTGAACAGCAGGTATAACAAAATGACGCAAATACCTCTGCTTGCTCTCTGTCGTTGAGATGTTCGCATGTTGTTTCCGTCAGTAATATACTTACTGGACCTGCAGTAATCTAATACATAGTCCTCCTCGAAATGCGTCTACAACCACGTGCATTAAATCATTTTACGATTGAAATAACAGCCAAAAAGAAGTCGGTAAAACTCTCCGGAGCCTAGTAGGCTACACAACGGAGAGAGCGTTACAGACATGAGGTAGCATAATTGAATACTTTAACAAAATGAATACAAGTTATACCTTACCTCTATACTGCAAGAGAAACATTGTCTACAGTCCGTACAGCAGAGGATGGTGAGCTCTCGTCGCCTACTGTAACGCGAATCGTCAAGAATATAAATCCGTTAGATTGAGAGAAAGGGAGTTTGATCTCCAGTCCGTTTCGCTCGGTAGACTGGGCTGTAGTGCGAGATTGAAGGAGGGTCATGCAGCTCTCAAGAGCCTCGCACTCACATAAACAACATTCCCGAATGCATGTAACCTACGTTTAACGTGAACAAAGTATAGCCTGCCAGATGCTACGCGCAAGGGTGTATTACTGAGAGTGCGCCAAAGGCGCCAGTGATATGGTCAAGAATATATCAGTCCCGTTTTCCCTCAGCTGACAAACGACTGTAGGCTACACTTTGTCGGTGTCCGCAAATGCGGTTCGGTTAAAGGGGCTCTGCAGGGACATTGATATATCATCATAAGTTCTGATATGGATACATTGTGTTGTTAGACCCTAACCCGGAGTATTACACTGTAAAAATCTAAAAGTAGCATTTTTATTATGGAAAATCTGTTAAATTACAATAGTAATCAACCCTGAGTGGCTATAGAAGAGTGTGTGTCGGGTATGTTAAGTTACTTTCTAAATGTAATCTGTTACAGTTACCTGTTCAAAACCGGTAAATCAGTAACGTAATTTGATTTATTTGTTACTTGTAGATGACTTTCCCTTTAAGAGGCATTAGAAAACAAAAATGAATATGACCAATTTAACGAAATATATTACAGGATAAATCAATGTTAAGAGTTCGCATAGCCGCCATAAATGGATGTTGCATTTTACTGTATGTGTTAGTTATGTAGGCTTCTTCTAACCCATTGCTTTAAACTAGACATGATTAGGCTATATATTTACATTAAAAACCAACGTCTTTTAGATGTCCAGTCATCCCAATTAATTTAATACACCTTGATCTTCAAGAAAAGGACTTGGAAATATGGAAATATAGATAAGCCAAATTAATTTACCTGAGCATAACCAAAAGCTAAGGATTTATTAGCAGATGGGCATTTTTTTCTGAATCAGCACAAATTAGATTGAGCAATAAAAGCCCCACTTCAATTCAACCATTGGGTTAAAATACACATACATTTGTGAACAGCCATTCACAACCAAAACATGCAATAGGGCGCAAATAGCTAAATGAGAGCAGTAGTGTGATTCATACCTATATTGAAAGTGATATCCGTATCGCCCGTCCGTAGACCAGCAGTTGCACCATTGGAAGACATAGCTTGGACTGTAGCCTACAAAAAGCGTGTTCCAGCTCTTTTCCATTAGGTGTCATAGTGGTCTCTGACTTGGTCAGACTCGCTCAGGTGGAACATTTTTAAAACTTGCACCTTTTTTCAATGCTGATTTGAATGTCATTGAAAAAACAGAAAGGTGTCAATTTTTTTTTGCAAACAACCTTTCTGAATTGAAAAGTAATCCTAGAAGTAATCTAGTTTTTCAAAAGTATATATGTAATTTTTGTTCAGTTACATGTAATCCGTTACTCCCCAACCCTGTGTGTGCTGCCTACATAACATAAATAAAATGATTAGCCTATGAATCGATTATAACATTCTCTCTCTGTACAAGTCATTTTCAGTCTTATCTTCAGCCTTGGGAAGTGCAGGCATATGAAGACAGTTCCTTGGAGTGCCAGCTGGGGGCACCACTGTTAGCATACAAAGTTAGGTCATGTGTCATTAATGGTGATGTTCATATGGACTGTGAAGGTAAGGCCTGATAAATAATGCACAATTTTACTGCAGGCAAGAAAGCAGAGACTGAGCAGTCTGGTGTGATGATTTAATCTCAGTCCTGTGAACCTCTTCACCATGGAGACAGCACTCATATCAAATAAGCCTCAAAGTGTCCCTTTTCTCAGAATGAAAAATTAAGTAGGTTGAAGGAAAGGAGTAAACAACACCATTCAAAAGTCCATTTCTATCTGGGTTGCCATTTCAAAAAGAAGCCAGAAATCCATACTACACGAACATACGCCTCTACCCCCCTCGGAGTAAAAACATAAATACACATTAATGATGGAAGATGGGTGAAGAGAGGAGTGGCCGTATCAGGGTTCCACAAAGGTCCACTGAAATCAGCAGAACGATAACCAAGATCATAAAGAGACGAGAGATACTGATGTTGATTGGTCACTTTCTCTGAGAGCCTAGCTTATTGGACCTCAGTGAAACTAGTCAAACTGGTTCACTATTACCTACATTTTCCTCAATGTAGTAAATATCAAAACAACCTGTGTGGAGGTTAGACTTTAATTACACACTCTCTTGCACCGGCTCTATGCACACTCACTGGACTCTACCCACACATACTACACTGATACTCCAACACACATGCATATTGACGCCACACACCCACACACGTCACATACGCTGCTGCTACCTCTGTTTATTATCTATGCTGATTTCTTTGTCACTTGTACCCCTTACCTGAACTACCTCCTACCCCTGCACATTGACTCAGTACCGGTACTCCTTGCATATAGTCTCGTTAGTGTTATTTTATTGTGTTACCATTTCCTTTATACTGCATTTTTGGGAAAGGGCTCGTAAATAAGCATTTCATGGTAAAGTCTACACCCGTTGTATTCAGCGTATGTGACAAATACTTGATATATATATTGAATATTTGATTTGACTAGAACTGGGGTCTCAATCACGGCCTAAAGCCAAATCGAAACTGTAGAAATTATAAATGGACCTGCATTTATATAAATCACTTCACTGCGTCCAGCTCTCTATCAATGACAGAAAAAAGCTAGACAGTCAGGTAGTATAAAAAGTTCCAAAAAGTGTACATAGAACCTCAGTGAACACCAAATGTGGCCCCCGGAAAAAAATTAGTTTGAACACCCCTGGTCTAGAAGTTTGAGTCCAAAAATAAGTGTCTGAGAAATGCTTGATGGGTCAAACAATATTATCTTCAACAGCCTGTCTGCACTTCCAAAAACATATTTCAAAGCCCACAGCCCATACACAAGAGCTGTCAAACGGATTCTAAAGTATAAACGAACAAGGCAAAGACTGTGTACATGAGCGCGGAAACATAACCAGCATTGATTTTTAAACAACCTTAACCAATTAGAGAAATAAATGAGGCGTCTGTTGTTGGCGGAGCAGTAATGTTGCCTGCTCAATCTGCAGTCATTTCCTGCATAAGGAAATTGCATGGTTACAGTCAGTAGTAGCTCTTTCAGTAAGGTTGTATGTCACAGCAACAACAACAAAAAGTAATTAGAGCCAAAACTCAATGTATAAACAAATTCTATAGATGACAATGTTAAGAGTCAAATTGGTGCATGGCAAGTGACTTATCCATATTAGAGGGTGTAAAAATATGACTATAATAAATGTTATTATGCCCTCAATCATAAGGAGAATGTACTGGAAGGAACACAAAGGAAGATGTGGTATTAAGTTCAGTTGACAGTTTTAAAGGACAGACAAATCTGTTGAGCAACCCCTTGACCCAAAACAGTTTTTAAAAGCTGACATGAACTACCTTTGATGGTCAAGGATCTCACGGATCCACAAATAGAAGCCCTCTGCTTGGACTCAAATCAGCAGGTTTTGGTCCAGAAACTGTTTTATGACAAGTCACCGTATGGTAAGATCTAAAAAGGCTTCCAAGTAGCTGTATTGGATGGAGCTGCTGAAACACTCATTCAGATAGTCCCTTTTCTGTGTCCTCATTTTTTCGCCAGAACAGACTGGTCATAAATAAACTAAATGCTTCCCAGACTGAACTAAATTAATTCTGTCACCATATAGAAAATGAAAGAGTCTGTGCTCTTATTCAGTTTGCTTCTCCCTAGGCCTAGGGGACGGTGTTTCTGTTAATCCGTTTAAACAATGATGTTCTTTCAAAGGCTTTATTGGTTCAAGAGTGCATTTAAATCAAATACTAAATTTGCCTTTTTGCTACAACAGATTAAATACAAATCTTATTTGGTTTTTATGGTTAGCATTGTACATTAGCGGTCCTCCTCAGCCAAATGAATTGGATTGCTTGAAAGAAGAGTATGATAAATCAAAGTCACTTTGCTGGAGCATTTCCACTCCCACAAAAAATGTGGACAAAACAATACACTTTTCCCATGACAAAAAAATATTTTGGGAGCCAACTCTTCAATCCCTGTGTCATAAATCTAATTATAAATTGCAGATTGCAACGAGATATCAGCCAGTCCATTTCCATACTACATCTTTGAGCTGGAATATCAGCCAGAGTTGATCACCTTGTCTAGGAGACACCTGCTGAACAATAAGTAACTTGTTTAGTTTAAAGATGGTGATATTTTGTCTCATTAATTATTAAAGGTATTCAGTGCATAAGAAAGAGGAACTAAGACGTCTGAAATGGTTGTGATGAAGTTTTACCCGCGTCTTCTTCGGATCTAAAATGTTCTCCATTTCCCTCTTTTGACAAATGCCAATAGATACTGTATCCAATAGATACTGTATCCAATAGATACTGTGCAGCTCTAATGTGGTCCCTCTGTAAATGTTGAACCATCACACAGAGAGAAGCTGTAAATCACAGATGGCTCGGTCTCTCCACAGGCTTTTATAACCCCTCTCAGTAGAGTGTAAATCTGATGCTGTGTGTTGTATTGTCTGCATTTAGGGATTCAAGAATTGATGATGTCCCTGGCACACAGTGGAATCATAAGAGTAGATAGCGTAGCATGCTATACTAATATGCCCTCTCCAATTAAACAGACGTGTCAGATCACTGCTCTCCCAAGCTTTCAGAGTTTGAGAGCGGATGATATTTAAAGGTTCAGCTCACCAGAAAGCGTGTTTCATACAGAGTGCAGAATACATCGTACCTCATTCTATAGCTCAACCCCTGTCAACAGCAGGAGCCACTCACCGTCAGTCAGAGCCCACACTGGTCATTGTGCTCAAATTCACCATCCAAACACACCATTAACCAAAGAACTGAAGAGAGGGAAAGGGGAATGGAATTATTTGTGTTTGCACAACACAGTATGCAGACTGGAGTACAGCAAGTCCTCTATTAAACAATCACATGGTCCATCAGTACAAGTGGATTTTGGCAGCGGAGATATGCAGCTAGCTGTGGTCCAGGCAACAAATGTGCCATCTGCCCAGATGAGCAATCTGGCCCCTATTCAACATTAACAGCGATCTGACAAGCTTGGTATATCAGACTCGAGGTCAAGTGACAAATTGTTTCATAACCATAATTTCCTGCTATTCTACGTAATTTACATGACTATAAACATAACGATAATATTTTTTAATACCACGCGAATGACAAGATCCTGACATCGACATACTGAGATCAATAAAACGAACGACCAATGTCTTAAATGCAACCAATAGCATAGGCCAATGAAAATAGTTTATACACAGATTGTAGGCCTACAATATGAGGAAATGATAGTCCACTAACGTTCCAGCGGCACTCACTTATGCAAGGTCCCAGTGATGTCCCTGACAAGCAATGGAAACCAATGAAGGCTACACCTACAGAAGGGAATGACAGACCCCAAATAAGTGCTTCTGGAAGTGCACCGAATAAGATGCCTTCGAATGCCGAGGTCAGACAACGCTCACTGACGGGGTTCTCTCTAAGTTATGCTGGATACGCGTTTCTTTCAGTACCCGGAACATCATCTGGAGAAGGGAGCTCATGTCATACTTTCAGGCAACATGGATTGGGGAGAAGGATGGACACATAAAAAAAAAGCCAATAGTTCCCACATAATGGATTTCTTATTCTTAGGACAGCGTGCCTAAGGCCAATAACATGGTTGCTAATCTGCTTCCATCAAATTTTTCTCTTCAGAACTATGGAACTGCTACGATGCTGTACTGCAAGACTAGGCGAAGACCAACTACGGAGTGGTGTGCTGGCATCAAACATTTTTGGCGAATCTTGTCACTACCCACCCCACCATTTGGAAGTTAATTGAGGAATTGCAATGACAGCAGCAATGAGGTGAAATGAGAATGGAGCAGCAACTTCTGCGCCATGGCAAAGACCCCGCTACTGCAAGCAACAGAAGGATCTGCAGTCACTGGTTCAAGAGTACACCACGACTGAACGGATGGAGTCTTACATAAAAAGAGCGTTGCCTACACTTTTAAGTTGCAGTTGTGAATACTCCAACATGTGAGAAAAATAAGCACCTAGCCAACTTGGACACTTCATGACACAGGACCTGAGGGTTATGGCAGAGCACACCACCCTCTGCCCTGCCCTGCACCTAACACTCAACAATTAAGAGGGTGTGGGAGCCCTAAACTTCATACCTACACTTTCCTTTCATTTAATGATGTCTGTGGTTCTGCCGTCAAAGGCCACAGACGACAAGGCTCTCAAGCTGCAATTAGTCAGCAGAGAGAGATGTGATGTCTTTGAGAAGCCAGACAAACAGACAAGACATACAGACAGAGGCCAGTTAGAAATTAAGTATGTCTCAGAGAGTAGCAGTGCCGAGGGGAAATATACTACCACAGACTGATGGACTACAAAAATGCTGTCGAAAGAGGGATTGAGGATGAGAGTGGGATATCGAGAGAGATCAGATGCCAGACCACGGCAGGCTGATGTCAAAGTGAAGAGGACGGAGAGAGAAAGAGAGGAAAAAGGGAACATCACCAGAGGCCAGAGATACAGACCTTTTAGAGGCCGAAGACAGAGAGCCTTGAGGCCAGAGAGAGCGATAGAGAGGATGGGGGAGGACAGAGAAAGAGGCCAGACACCAGACTGTACATTCATTATCACCTGACCAACATGTGCACCACCCTGTGTGAGACCCTTTCATTCCCTCTCCCCCATGCTCTTCCCCCATCTCTCACACCACCAGGGCATAAAATTAACACCTGCCAAATGCAAGTAGATTTAGGTATTGGTGGGTAAGAATGTCTATTTCACCAGCCACATTGGCGGGTGGTTAATTTGCAGGGCTCTACAGTGCGAGCATTACATTTGTGAATAGAAAAAGTTTAAAGTGAAGTATAAGCAAATGCTGCATTAGCTGTTTTCAAAGTATTTCAAATAAAATCAGAGTTTGTCAAGTGCGCCGAATACAACAAGTGTAGACCTTACAGTGAAATGCTTACTTAAAAGCCTTAACCAACAGTGCAGTTTAAGTAATACTTAAAAAAAAGTTTTAGGTAAACAATAGATAAGTAAAGAAATAAAAAAACAGTAAAATGACAGTAAAAATAATAGTAGCATGGATATATACAGGTGGTACCGGTACAGAGTCAATGTGCGGAGGCACCAGTTAATAGGGCTAATTGAGGTAATACAGTTGAAGTTTACATACACCTTAGCCAAATACATTTAAACTCAGTAATTCACAATTCCTAACATTCAATCCTAGTAACAACTCCCCGTCTTAGATCAGTTTTCTCCAAAAAGTACAATCTTTGTCCCCATATGCAAACCGCAGTCTGGCTTTTTTATGGCGGTTTTGGAGCAGTGGCTTCTTCCTTGCTCAGCGGCCATTCAGGTTATGTCAATATAGGACTTGTTTTACAGTGGATATAGATACTTTTGTTTCCTCCAGCATCTTCACAAGGTCCTTTGCTGTTGTTCTGGGAATGATTTGCACTTTTCACACCAAAGTACGTTCATCTCTAGGAGACAGAACGCGTCTCCTTCCTGAGCGGTATGACGGCTGTCTGTCTGTAAACAATTGTTGGATGAATTACTTATGTCATGCACAAAGTAGATGTCCTAACCGACTTGCCAAAACTATAGTTTGTTAACCTGAATGGCCGCTCAGCAAGGAAGAAGCCACTGCTCCAAAAGATTGTACTTTTTGGAGAAATGTCCTCTGGTCTGATAAAACAAAAATAGAACTGTTTGGCCATAATGACCATCGTTATGTTTGGAGGAAAAAGGTGGAAGCTTGCAAGCTGAAGAACACACATCCCAACCGTGAAGCACGGGGGGGTGGCAGCATCATGTTGTGGGGGTGCTTTGCTGCAGGAGGGACTGGTGAACTTCATAAAGTAGATGGCATGAGGAAGGGAAATTGTGGATATATTGAAGCAACATCTCAAGACATCAGTCAGGAAGTTAAAGCTTGGTGCAAATGGGTCTTCCAAATGGACAATGACCACAAGCATACTTCCAAAGTTGTGGCAAAATGGCTTAAGGACAACAAAGTCAAGGTATTGGAGTGGCCATCACAAAGCCCTGACCTCAATCCTATAGCAAATTTGTGGGCAGAACTGAAAAAGCGTGTGCGAGCAAGGAGGCCTACAAATCTGACTCAGTTACACCAGTTCTGTCAGGAGGAATTGGCCAAAACTCATCCAACTTATTGTGGGAAGCTTATGGAAGGCTACCCGAAATGTTTGACCCAAGTTAAACAATTTAAAGGCAATGCTATCAAATACTGAGTGTATGTAAACATCTGACCCACTGGGAATGTGGTGAAAAAAATAAAAGCTGAAATAAATAATTCTCTATAATATTATTCTGACATTTCACATTCTTAAAATAAAGTGGTGATCCTAACTGACCTAAGACTGAGTTTTTACTAGGATTGAATGTCAGGAATTGTGAAAAACAGTTTAAACGTATTTGGCTAAGGTGTATGTAAACGTCCGACTTCAACTGTACGTACAGTCAATGTGGTGACGACGTCATCGATGCACTTATTGATGAAGCCAGTGAATGATGTGGTAAACTCCTCAATGCCATCGGAAGAATCCCGGAACATATTCCAGTCTGTGCTAGCAAAACAGTCCTGTAGCTTAGCATCTGCGTCATCTGACCACTTCTTTATTGACCAAGTCACTGGTGCTTCAGATTTGCCAAATGGAGGGCGAGCGAGAGCTTTGTGCGCATCTCTGTGTGTGGATTAAAGGTGGTCTATAGCTCATTTTCTTCCTCTGGTTAAATTTCTGCTGTTTTATTTCATAGCTGCTAATTGCAGAGCAACACTGCCTGGCAGGGGAGCTGATCGCACTGACTTTAGTGCTGATATTCATTTTTGGAGGCGCTGCCCACAGGCATAAATTATGGTCTAATTTACTAGGAAGTCTTGTGTTTCTTGGCTATTTACATTGTTTTGTTCACAAGCGTGGTTGTTTTTCAACTTTAGTTTGAGTCTGCTGCTTCAACTGATAGCGAAAAGATGCCCTAGTCAGATCCCAAATCTCACAGAGACACGTGACAGGACTCCAGTGGCCCTGTTGCCATGGTAACACGAGCCAGTGTAAGAGAGGGGGTAGCTCTGGGGGGGTTGGGCAGAGCCAGTGTAATGGTGGGGGTAGCTCCAGGAGGGTTGGGCAGAGCCAGTGTAATGGTGGGGGTAGTTTCAAGAGGGTTGGGTAGAACAGAGGAGGCTCTACTGGGTAAAAGGAAACACCACCTCTAGGGGACAAAGTCTTATCAGGTGTGCAGCAGGAATGTTGACAGTAAATCCCCTTAAGAGCCATGAAATCTGGACACTGCACCTGAGAATGCCTCCAGGGCTGTGGTATGTATGCAACCCTTCAGACTCTCTTTCCACACGCAGACACACGCTGAGCTCTTACCTGCTGCTCTTCCTGATCTGTAGTCCTTGTACATATTATGGCGTTGTGGTGGCGCTGCCTCTGATCTCAGCCCCTCTGGTCTCTCAGCGATGCTCCTGTGAAGAAACAGCATCAACAACAACGGCCCCATTATTTTCTGTTCATTCTCCTTAGATCCATGTTGTTCAAGGGAGCACCGATATGCCATACCGGGATCTCAGCTCATCAATTCTGTGGCTGGTTCAAGGACACCAAGAGGACTGGGTAGTAAGGGCCACAATAAAAGTGCTTTGTCTTGAGAGGAGAATGACGTTAACTAAAGGAGGATGTCATTGTGCTTCTCTGAGAGGCACGGCACTTCTGCTTTGTAGCGGAGACGCTCATCTGAGCCAGAAAGAGCTGTGGATAAGGTGGGTACCAGTAACTGTAGTATTTACACTCAGATTTGGGGGGACACCATGGAGGAATATACAAAAACACAAAGCTGCCAGAGACTGATGCACTGAGAATACTCACTGTGATGTGGGATCTGTAACCAGCCTCTCTTTGTCTTTAGACAGGAGAGTTCCAGGTCCGGCTCCATCACTGGTCCAGAGCTGTTCATTACCACTACCTCAAGTGTCATGGTGAATAATAGCCAAGAGGACAGAAACAGGTGTTCTGTTGTTGAGTCTAGTGTTCTCTTTTATCTATTCTTCCTCCATATGAATGTGATTAAACCAGACTAAAGATAAATAGCAACATGCTCTGCACATGCAATTTAGTAGCCACTTTTATCCCAAGCAACTTAGTCACGAGTGCATACATTTTACTTATGGGTGGCCCCGGCGGGAATCAAACCCACAACCTTTGACATTGCAAGCACCATGCCCTACTGACTGAGCAACAAAGGACCAAAAACATGTATTTTACCAAACCACACACCAGGAACTGACATGACATTCTGCTGGAAGCCTAAAAGCAACTCGCTTTGATTTTACATTAAAAAAAATCCTGCTTCCTACAGTTCTTATAGACAGGCAAACTGCTTATTATTAGTCCTCATAATTATAACAGCCTACAACAAGGAGACTCAAGGAAGGAAAGGGTTAGTTATATATCGCAATATTATTTTTGGACGATGTTATATCAATATTTGACTCAAAGTATCGATTTGTAAAAACCTCAATCAGCTAAATTTGGTTGAGGTCGGTACCAAACATTTCTAATTTGGACTCACACCAAAAGGACAAATTTCCACCGGTCTAATGTCCATTTCTCGTGTTTCTTGACCCAAGCAAGTCTCTTATTGGTGTCCTTGAGCAGTGGTTTCTATGCAGCAATTCGACCATGAAGGCCTGATTCACGCAGTCTCCTCTAAACAGTTGATGTTGAGATGTGTCTGTTACTTGAACTCTGAAGCAGAGTAACTCTAATGAACTTATCCTCTGCAGCAGAGGTATTTCTGGGTCTTCCATTCCTGTGGCAATCCTCATGAAGCTGGTTGAGAGAATGCCATGAGTGTGCAAAGCTGTCATCAAGGCAAAGGGTGGCTACTTTGAAAAATCTCAAATATATTTTGATTTGTTTAACACATTTTTGGTTACTACATGATTCCATATGTGTTATGTCATAGTTTTGATGTCTTCACTTTTATTCAACAATGTAAAAAATAGTTAAAATAAAGAAAAACCCTTGAATGAGTAATATTGGCGCAGGTACTGCCGACTGGCGCTAGCTAACGCTACGTACGCCATTATATATATACATATATAATGACGTACGTAGCGTTAGCTAGCGCCAGTCGGCTGTACCTGCGCCAGTCGGCTGTACCTGCACAAAAACTGGTATTTGTTTATCCTATAGCTTGTTCTCCATTTTCTTTTTAAAATAGTGAGCCAATGTTTTCAGCACTTTTATTTCCCTGACTGATAAAAACGTGTTTTCTCACGCTCTCTTGTCTATCTGCAGCAGACATATGGTGAGCAATATGTTCGGAACATAAAATAGCAATAAAATCACAGTATTATGAGAATTGCAATACCTATCGTATTGGCACCTAAGTACGGTGATAATATAGGTCCCGGGCAATTCCCATGTGACACAGACCCCCAACAGGTCTTTAACTTCACACACTGATGACCCTTCGAGGATCTTCCAACTGAAGTAAAAAACACAAGACCGTATGTTCCCCCTGGCACCAGCCACCTGAATGTTGCTCCCTTTTTATTCACTCTAATAAATGTTAAGGTCATGGATGAATTACAGTCTGCCCTTCACACTGTGCACTAAACGGGCTCCAGCATGCACTTCAACTTGAGGCTGGTTATGGACACATATTTAGCAGTAAAGAGACTGAGGAAAAACAGCATGAGGGCAGTGCACTAACTAGGCTTATGCAAGGTGAGGAGTGCTCCCACTGTTAACCAGACTAGGCTACGCTATTCAAGAATACATATCGAAGAGTGGTGGGTGAACAAATTAAGGCGGTCATGCCGGGTTTCCCAAACTCGGTCCTCGGGACCACAAGAGGTGCACGTTTAGTTTTTTTGCCCTAGCACTACACAGCTGATTCAAATAATCTACTAATCATCAAGCTTTGATCATTTGAATCAGCCATGTAGAGTTAGGGCAAAAACCAAAACGTAACAACCCTTGAGGTCCCGAGGACAGAGTTTGGGAAACACAGCAGTAGCAGAAGTTATGGGACAGCAGAGAGGGTGTCCTTCCTTTTCATTTGGAGTGTCACCAAATAATATGGGTGATTCCTCATGAAACTACAAGAAATACGGATTACATTTTCCCGAAATGTAATCCATAGAAGGGTCCTCATGAGGAAGGATTGTTTGACATATCTTAAAGCATAATTGAGAATTCATTAAAGTTGGAACATTTGTGACATTTTGGCCTTACCCAGGCCTCCTTAAAAACTGCATAATGTTTCATCTGTAGGTGCTACAAAGCTAAATTGTGTCATGTTTTACCGCTTCCTCTTCAATATGAGTAGTATTTTGATTTAAATTAACTGTCTTACATTAATTTATGAATATTGATAATTCGCCATTTTAGATTTGTCTAATTTTGAAATATATTGGTGAACAAATAATACTCTACTGGCATATGAAAGTTCCAGAGTGGGATCTCAGCTAGTTTTACATTTCTGCTTTCTTGACTGGACCAAGAGATCTGAAATCCATTAAACTACCCAAAAACACAACAATAACCATGAGCTATTTACTATTCACTCTAAAAACACCCACTTTCCTTACACATTAATTACCAGTGACATTTTTCATTTCTTACCACCCACAGGCCTAGGCTACAAATGTCTTGCCGTCAAAAAAAGAAACCTCACGTTGCAGATTCAGAGGCAGCAAATGTGTAATGATTATTAATGAAACGAGCCGAGGTCTGGGAACAGAATTTTAGCACAGTTCTTTAAAATCTTTCTGCCGCTATGAAATGCATGTTCAGATTCAGGCTTAAACATGAGTCGCTGAGAGGAGAGAATGGCTCCAGAGAGAATGGCTCCAGAGAGAATTAAATCATTATGCCAGACAGTCTTGCTGAGAGAGGTGATGCCATTAAAATGGAAAATGGACCCAAAATCCAAATTCTTCAGGGGAGGAGAGAACGTAAAATCGCTGCTTGAAATTATGTTCCTGAAAACATGAAAGTATTACAGAACTGAAGGTAGGAAGAAGCGAAAGAAAACTTTTTTCAGTGCCTTGAATGATCTCTTTCCACTCCATAACTTAGGCCTATAACGTGATTTATTCTGTAACATTAACAAATATATGTGGTACCATTTTAGTTGGTCAATAGAAATGTAAGGAAAAAGCATTTTTGTTTATCTTAATTGCATAACATTTTCCCCCCAAAAAATGTTTTGTGTGATTTGTTAAATTGGGTAACCTTTAACTGTCAATAGTGTTGAAGTGAAGATTACTTATCCATCTGTCCAAATATGTTTAAAAAAATAAATAAAAAACTTTTTCACATGACTATGTAGAGTAGGGCCAATGCGGTTTCTGCATTCTGTGGTTTCTGCATTATAATGCTTTTACATCACCTTAACAATACATGAGGAATAATTAATGATATGTACATTTCTTTTATATATTTTTTTAATTTAACCTTTATTTAACTAGGCAAGTCAGTTAATTCAACATTCTAAATGAACCCTCTAGATTCTTCAGGCATCAGTTCTAAGCAGAGAATGCCCTTCAGACTTTACATAGAGCATTATTTAATGTGTATAATGTGATAATTACACTAAAACCTTTCACTGGAGAGTTACTGGCATCACGGTTACCAGACAGTTACTATATTTTGCCTATACAGTACCGTAAAACAAGCAAAGACTTACTGTATAACACAAACCAATACAGTACCTTATTTTTACTGTATTAACTACATTACTTCTACAGCAATAGCTTCTTGATTTTTACAGCAAATTATAAACTTTACTGTAGGTTTAAACCTTTGCAAATAACAGTAGGTTCAAATATAAAACAAAAATGTGAGATAGAAACAACACATTACATTCTACACTAATATTGTAGTGTGGGTTGTAATGGAGGACAGACAATGACTTACAAATCTGCAAAGCTTTACTCAAGCCAATAACAATTATAGCAGTCAAGTGTCATTCACCTTAAAATAATGTTAAAAACATTTTTTTTTAAAGGCATACATTTTACTACACTTATCACAGACTTGAACCAATAACCCCGCCAAAAGTAATGGACCTTACAGCAGAGGAACCAACATTGATAACCCCCCGGTATAACGGTAATTAAGATGCAGCAACATGAACACAGGAATTAGAATTACCCACAATCCTCTTTTCCTTCTATACCACTAGCTATAGCTATGCCATTGACAATACAAACAGGGCTATGCTAGAGGATTGTGGGTAATTGTAATTCCTGTGTTCATGTTGCTGTATCTTACTTTACCGTTATACCCACCGGGATATTGTTCAGGGGTTATCAATGTTGGTTCCACTGCTGTATGGTCTAGCCGGATTGTTGGTTCAAGTAGGCCTACAGTCTGTGTTGGTCATGACTGATGTCAGGTTTTTTTATTTTATTTTAATTACAGTAAATATATCAAGTTACAGTACCTTATTGTATTACCTTACAGTAATTTTACAGTAAGTCTGTACTATAGTACATTACTGTATACTACTCCCACTGACAGAATTTGCCCACAATGCAATTCAGTCTACAGTCGTGGCCAAAAGTTTTGAGAATGACAAGTATTGGTCTCCACAAAGTTTGCTGCCTCAGTGTTGATGATGGCAATTTGCATATACTCCAGAATGTCATGAAGAGTGATCAGATGAATTGCAATTAATTGCAAAGTCCCTCTTTGCCATGAAAATGTACTTAATCCCCAAAAAACATTTCTACTGCATTTCAGCCCTGCCACAAAAGGACCAGCTGCCATCATGTCAGTGATTGTCTCATTAACACAGGTCAGAGTGTTGACGAGGACAAGGCTGGAGATCACTCTGTCATGCTGATTGAGTCAGAATAACAGACTGGAAGCTTTAAAAGGAGGGTGGTGCTTGAAATCATTGTTCTTCCTCTGTCAACCATGGAAACCTGCAAGGAAACACGTGCCGTCATCATTGCTTTGCACAAAAAAGGGCTTCACAGGCAAGGATATTGCTGCTGGTAAGATTGCACCTAAATCAACCATTTATCGGATCATCAAGAACTTCAAGGAGAGAGGTTCAATTGTTGTGAAGAAGGCGTCAGGGCACCCAAGAAAGTCCAGCAAGCGCCAGGACCGTCTCCTAAAGTTGATTCAGCTGCGGGATCTGGGCACCACCAATGCAGAGCTTGCTCGGGAATGGCAGCAGGCAGGTGTGAGTGCATCTGCACGCACAGTGAGGCGAAGACTTTTGGAGGATGGCCTGGTGTCAAGAAGGGCAGCAAAGAAGCCACTTCTCTCCAGGAAAAACATCAGGGACAGACTGATATTCTGCAAAAGGTACAGGGATTGGACTGCTGAGGACTGGGGTAGGGTAGAGTCATTTTCTCTGATGAATCCCCTTTC
The DNA here is from genome assembly GCA_023634145.1 of Thymallus thymallus. Taxonomy (NCBI): domain Eukaryota; kingdom Metazoa; phylum Chordata; class Actinopteri; order Salmoniformes; family Salmonidae; genus Thymallus; species Thymallus thymallus. Next base: position 17,353,259 of record CM042385.1, read on the forward strand.
CGATTGTTTGGGCCATCCGGAAAACACCTTGTCCGGAGAAGACAAGGTGAGCGCTACCATAAGTGCTGTGTCATGCCAACAGTAAAGCATCCTGAGACCATTCATGTGCGGGGTTGCTTCTCAGCCAAGGGAGTGGGCTCACTCACAATTTTGCCTAAGAACACAGCCATGAATAAAGAATGGTATCAACACATCCTCCGTGAGCATCTTCTCCCAACCATCCAAGAACAGTTTGGTGACGACCAATGTCTTTTCCAGCATGATGGAGCACCTTGCCATAAGGCAAAAGTGATAACTATGTGGCTCGGGGAACAAAACATCAACATTTTGGGTCCATGGCCAGGAAACTCCCCAGACCTGAATCCCATTGAGAACTTGTGGTCGATTCTCAAGAGGCGGGTGGACAAACAAAAACCCACAACTTCTGACAAACTCCAAGCATTGATTATGCAAGAATGGCCTGCCATCAGTCAGGATGTGGCCCAGAAGTTAATTTAACAGCATGCCAGGGCGGATTGCAGAGGTCTTGAAAAAGAAGGGTCAACACTGCAAATATTGACTCTTTGCAAAAACTGAATGTCATTGTCAATGAAAGCCTTTGACACTTATGGAATACTTGTAACTATACTTCAGTGTACCATAGTAACTACTGACATAAAGATCTAAAAACACTGAAGCAGCAAACTTTGTGGAGACCAATAATTGTGTAATTCTCAAAACTTTTGGCCACGACTGTACTGTAAAAAAAAAAAAAAATGTATGGTACTGTGTATCGTACAGTGTTTACTATGGATATTACAGCAAGTTTTAGTGTGTCGTTATCGACCAATGTTATAAAAATATATCATGATAACATTTTTTGAAATATTGCCCAGCCCTACCTTATACCCGCTCTAACACCCTTAATTGATTTCCATTTCATTATTTTGTTTAATCTTTACCACACTGATTTTGACCCTCCCAAATCCATTCACAGTGGGCTGCTTTCTGAAAAATACTATGCAGTACTATCACACCATTTTTAGTATTTAGTCTATGTTTTCTTATAGCTGGAGTAGGGAAGACTTATTTTCTTTCTTTTATTCTATTGCTCAGACAAGTCATTTTTTTATATAAGAAACGTACATATGTCTCAATCATTTATAGGTCTGTACAGAAGACGGTTGGATCCCAATATTGATTTTAATCCGAAAGTCCGGACACATACATTTATCCCTATGCCAGGGGCAATTGTAACAGTAGCTAGCTAAAAAATAAACCTAATAAATTAATTTAACTTTAAAAGATTTATGATTATTTTGATGTACATAACCAATAATTACAGTAACACCCATGTCTGTGCATGGCAATTCAGTTCCTCTCAATTCATCTATAAATTATATTTGTTTACAACTTCTTTGGCACTCTACTGGACCCCAAGGCTATGTAAAGTTCATTTCTGTATAATTTATTTACAATTCATACAATCCTGAAGTTAAATATCTTTTTCTCATAATACGGCAAATCTCATGTGCCTAGTTTGAGACAATGGTGACATGTCGATCATGTACATTTGTAGCCAACATACAGTGATGAAAATTATGCTAATTTGAATTATTGGACATTAATGTTCAGGGCAGTATAATAAAAATCCAGTGGAAAAAAATGACTTTCACCCTTAAAAAACATGCAGGGAGAGAACCTAAATGGGTATGTACTGAGAGAGTTTAATCACTCTAGGTGTTACAATTGTCCAATGTCTCCTCTACTCTACATTATATCCATAAGGGAAAAAGGGGCTCGTGCAAATTTGTTCAGTTTTTTATGTTTTTTTAAATGATTGTTGCTTCTCTGTAAAACTACTAGCCACCTAGCAATTTTATGAAGTTGGCTTTAGCTAGCCCAGATAGTTATGAGGTTGGGAACCTATCTACCAAGAAGCCATTTCAGGCTATCAATCAAGTTAGAGTAGCTAGGTTGTCTACTATTTTAGCTGGCATGCCTGCTGGCAAGGTTGGTAGCCTATAGAAAATCAAGTAATCTAAATGTACTGAATAAGACATTCCTTTCAATCTCAAGTTTAACATTTCATTCTCCAGCTACCACCGCGCAGCTATCCTCACGTACTTTGTGCCTCTTCAGATTTTTGAGGTGCATGACGCCCCTGAGATTATCCATTTTGAGTTTGAACATCCAAATGCTAAAAGAGATTACTAGCAATCTATAGTTTGAGGACTCCTGCCATTTCCAAGAGTGATAAGTAGAATCTTTGTCTTAATCTGTTGCTGTCTAGAATATAACCAGCTTCTCAGGCTCCCATCTCAGTGAGTACATTTATATGCAGACTAATAATTTGATATTAAACAGATGACAGTAATGTAAAAACCTTACCTTAAATCGGCGTGAAGTCATAATCAAAGTAAGTATACACCGATTAAAACACCTGGTTTTCTGAGCAATCTTTCTAATTATGTAAACGTGAGCTTCCTTCTTTTGCATGAGTTAAGTGAGTTCGTAAAAAAAAGTATATTTCCGAACTCACAAAAATAACATGGTGGTAGAATGTTTATGGTAGAATGTGGTAGAATGTTTATTTTGATTGCCGATTTTCTGCATTTATCAAAGTCCCATCAGGTAGCCTGATTTCAGATGTGTCCAAATAGGATTATTCGGGAAATAGTTCTGCTTGCAAAGCATGTAAATGTTTAAATCAAACTATTATATTAATCTGACTTTTCACTATAATCGTATTATTGTGTGCATGTAAGCATACTTAATGTGCTTCAATATATAGCTATAGGACTAATATTTTGTCTTAATCTGTTGTTGTCTAGTACTGTCTTTTTGCTAGCTAGTGCCTATTTGGTGTGTAAACTACTGACTGCTCATAATTTATAGCTGATTGTTGAAACATCAGTCATGGATTAAGGAGCAGGGCAATTTGTGATTGTTGTTGTTTTGATAATCAGTGGCTGTATTGGAGGGGGAATGGTTTCTCCTCTCCTAGGCAATCAGCAATTCGTAACAAGAGGTGTGCTCTTCACCTCTGCTAGACAATTAGTGTTAGTACTTCAATCTCCCTTGTTTTTTCAGCGGCAGCTGTAAGCTGCGGTCATGTCAGCGTCGGTCTTGTCGCAAGGTGGTGGCACAGGGCTACTCATTTCTACTAAGTGGAGATTCTCTGTTCTCCTCACTCACCTGTCCCAATTCCATGCAGTCACTGTCACTTGTCCACTCAAGCTTAACATTGTTGTCCTCTATCACCCACAAGGTGCCCTTCGAGAGTTCCTCAATGAGCTTGACCCCTTGATAAACTCATTTCCTGACGATGGCTCACCACTCATTGTACTGGGCGACTTCAACCACCCAACGTCTGCCTTTGATTAATTTCTTTCCACCTATTTTTTTCGACTCCTTTCCTCTTTTAACCTCACCCTTTCCGAGTCCCGACCCACTCACAAGGCAGGTGATGTGCTTGACTTCATCTTTACTAGATTCTGTTCGCCTACTAATCTCACTGCAACCTGATTCTTCCTCTTTGAACCTACTCTCCTCCATTTCTGCATCCTATGACTCTCACTCTACCCTTTCGTACCGGCAGGCTCGGTCCTGCCCTCTATCTCCATGGCTGAGTGATTAATTGAGAGTTTACAGAATAGGCCTGCGGGCAGCTGAGCAAAAATGGAGGAAAACGAAACTTCCGGAAAACCTATCATCCTTTCACTACCTCCTCTCTACCTTCTATTCGGTATCCGCTGCTAAAGCCACTTTCTATCACTACATTTCAAGATTCTGCCCCTACACCTAGGAAACTATTTTCCACCTTATACTCCCTCCTTAATGCTCCACCCCCTTCCCCTACCTCCTTCCTCTCTGTGGATGACTTTGTCAACCACTTTGAAAAGAAGGTTGACGCCATCTGTTCCTCATTCACTCAGCCTATTGAGTCCACTAGTCTCACTCACACAACTACCCTACGCCTTGACCTCTTTCTCCCCTCTCTCTCTCTCTCCAGATGAAATCCTGCGACTAGTGATGTCCGGCCGCCCAACAACCTGCCCGCTCGACCCCATCCTCTCCTCCCTTCTCCAGACAATCTCTCTCAGAAAAATCTTCTTGACCCTAACCAGTCAGGCCTGAAAACTGCTCACTCAACTGAGACTTCTCTCCTCTGTGCCACGGAGGTCTCTACTGCCAAAACGGACTCTTTTTGGTTCCAGGTAGAACTATTTTTGGTTCCAGGTAGAACTATTTTTGGTTCTAAAAGGGTTCTACATTGACCCCAAAAGAGAGTTCTACATGGACCCGAAAAGAGTTCTACCTGGAACCAAAAAGGGGTTTCCTATGGGGACAGACGAAGAAACCGTTTAGAACCCTTTATTTCTAAGAGTGTATTGGTGTCCCCCAGGGCTCAGGTCTAGGCCCTCTCCTCTTCTCTCTATACACAAAGTCACTTGGCTCCGTCATATCCTCACATGGTCTCTCCTATCACTGCCATGCAGATGACACAACTAATTCTCTCCTTCCCCCTTCTGACACACTGGTGGTGACACACATCTCTGAGTGCCTGGCAGATCTCAGCTTGTCGACCCACCAGCTCAACCTCGACAAGATGGAGCTGCACTTTCTCACAGGGAAGGCATGCCCGCTCCAAGACCTCTCCATCACGGTTGACAACTCCACGGTGTCCCCTTCCAACAGTGTAAATAACCACTCTGTCGTTCTCTGCAAACAACCGCTCCTGCAGGTTCATGCTCTACAAAATCCGTAGAGTACGACCCTACCTCACACAGGAAGCGGTGCAAGTCCTAATCCATGCACTTGTCATCTACCGTCTAGACTACTGCAACTCTGTTGGCTTGGCTCCCCGCTTGTGCTATCAAACCACTACAACTTATGCAGAACGTTGCAGCCCGCCTGGTGTTCAACCTTCCCAAGTTCTCCCATGTCACCCTGCTCCTCTGCACACTAACACTCACACTTGACTACCCGCCACCTTAGCCATCTTAAGATAAATGCACCAACTCTAAGTCGCTCTGGATAAGAGCATCTGCTAAATTATTCAAATGTAGATGTAAAATGTCTACCATCTCAGCTGAAGAAAGCGCAATTGAGAGGGAGGATTTTGTTTGGTATGTATGTCAAAATCACAACACAGGGACCTAAACAACTGCATTTAAGAAAATATAATATTAATTTGTGACTCAATATACTCATTCAACAGTGGGTTACAGCCTCCTATCACCTATCATATAAACTACTATAGACATCCATATACTGCCCTACCAAGCAAAAAGGCAGTAACTGCTCATAGCATGGAACTGAGAAAAATGGCTTTTATTTACCTTGGTTTCACATTAACCTTACGCAGTTACTGCTAAAATGACCCCCATTTTCTCCAAAACATAATACAATAGAGGCAGGATACTTGTCCACATAATTAAGCATGTATTTAATGTAGTAAAAATTTGACCAAAATAGCAGTTACTGCCTTTTTGCTTGGTAGGGCATTGTAGCATCATCATGGGAATGACTCAAAGGGAAATCGGGCAGTTAAGATGCAAGCACATCACAATACATCTAAATATTAGCCAAGCTGGTTAATAATCAAATAGTTCAAAATGTTATATTTATTTATATTTAATTAGCATAAATAATGATGCGGGATAAAGCTGCTGAGAATGTAAGACACTTTCCATAAGCTTTAAATTAGGCCTACCAATCAAAAGCAGAGCTACTGTACCATACTCAATTAATTTTCATTGTCATTCTCGGGCAGTCCTGTTTATTGTTTACAGGTATTTTCACACAACGTTGACCACATTATTCATCATAGATTACTTCAGAATTGGAACACAGAGGCCAAAAGCCTGTGGCGGGCAGAGATCAGAGGACCCCTCAGTGAACAGTCTTATCAGAGAGAGTCAACAGGACCACGTTGTGATGGAGGAGAGAGAGAACACATCAGCTCATCTGACTCCATTAATCTTCCCTGGCTGCACCGGAGGGGACCAGCAACCGAGGCAATGCAGACCCACAGAGATTCAGTATCAGTGGGTTACCTATCGAGCATTGGATTAATCATACAAACTTAAACCAAGCTGAGCTATACTTCACAAGCACCACTTTCCTATACCGTAGTTCTGAGTCTGTCTGCCAGGTTATCTGTATGATGAAGAACCTCATCTTCAATACAGGGTCTACAAGAGGAAGAATTTTTCCATTGTTGAGAACAGTGAAAAGATACTATACTAGTTCAGCTGAGGGGGAAGGCAGTGCTTAACATGATGACGGGGTGTGCTTGTTGAGTGGTATAACACAGGACAATCTTATTTTACCTGATACCTGTATATGTCAAAACAGTGCTCAGCTATACTATAACCCTCATGGAAATATAGAAACATATCCAGGTTCAAGGCCCTAAGCATACAGTTGTCATGGTACTGGGCAGGTGTCTAGTCAAAGGAGAGGATGAGCAATCCAAATGGCCTTTTTTACCGAGGTTATTATGTGTCTATGTCATGGCAACCGTTCCACTGCAGCAAGGTAAGGGCAGATGCCACATAAGAATATTGTTTAGCAGGGGATTTTTACAATAGCATGCCTCCCATTGTGTCCAACGGGGAAAAAAAAGAAAAAGAAAAACGGGCTATTTTTCACGATTCAGAACTCATAACAATAGAATAGTGTAGGCCTAACGCATGACAGGAATGATACCAGTTTCCGACTGTAGAAAAGCACGTACACACTTCTAATGCACCAAACACAGTTTGCAGTGGGATTGGGACTTGGGGAGCAGCTTGTGGGAGGAAGCATGATCCCTTTTCCTACAGGTAAATATTGCATTCATTGTTGCCACTATTATCCCAGTTATGGGTGGAACCAGAGCCATTTATTTAGAGTTGGGCCAATGTGGTTTCTGCATTTACATGACAGTTTAACATTCAACGGCAGCCATGTTACCTCCCCATTAACATTACATGGGGACTATTTAAACAGTGTGATGTAACAGAATTTCTAGATTTTGAATAATATTCAAAAATTCTAAAAAAGTTGGCCTCTCTAAATAATAATATATGCAGTATGTCTCTGGGCAGGTAATGGAGTCCCAGTAGCGCTCTACAGTAGTCTTTCCAGACAGTCTCTCAACCAAACTGCCATTTCTCGTTTTTGCTACAGTGCTTTCACGGACACAAATAAAAATTAAAGTGAGCAGCACCATTACATGAAGAGGCCATACACAACCAAATAACACAGCGTGTTAAAGAAAAGGAGAAAGAAAAAAAGAAAGTAATTGAGTTGAGAAGAGACATTAGAATAGTCTAAAACGGCAATATACCCTCAAATGGACATCAAACACTGGCTGTGAAAACATAATGTAGCCTAAAAGTGTGGTGCTGCATATAGCCAGCATCCAGACAGACAACATAACGGTATGGTTTCTAATGAGGGAGATATGAAAACTGTACAATAACAACTAGGCCTATGTGCTTTTCTTTGATTGAAGAGAACAGAACGAGATGAGAGAGCGAGCCCAGAACGAAGATCCTCTTGAAAATATGTGATGGTATGGTACAAAGAAAATTACTGTTCCCATGTTCTACCTAGAGAGATGAACCTTTCCATGTTATCTTACACTGCTCAGATCAAATGGACTCTAGGCCTGTTGGTTGACAACCATTCATTTTCTCACCACAAACACTGCTAGAGGATCCTGGACCTGATATTGCTCATTAACATGGGTAGCCTTCTATAGGTAAGGGAATAGCAGGTTATATAATTAAGTCATACCATTAGAGCCCGCCATTTCATTTCAGGTCTTTCTCCTCAATACTGGTGTTGATGATTAGGGAGAGAAGATGGGAGGCCTAACAAGAAGATTGTCTGAATCAGTAACTGCATGGCAGTCATGACAGATGACAAGGAAAATGTGTCATGGAGACCAGATCATCAGGTGAACAAAGGGGTATGCTAAATTACAACTTGTCAACCATTCAATTTTCAAGCACTGTAGTTAGTCCATTCAAACTATCCTTAAGCCTACTAGGCCACCGAGGGGTTGAGATCTGACGGCCACAACAGGATTTCTGCCCTGGTATCCACCACGTACCGTAGCCAGTTAACCTTTTCAGACAAAACCTCTCGGGAATCTTTGTAACCAAAAGGCAGAAGGATAATTGTCACAGACAGTATTCAAATCCATAATAGGAGTTATAAATGCAGTGTTGGAGGACATTAATGTGCAGTCACGTATTGCAGGCTTCCAAATAAGCACCTCAAAAGTAGTGTGACAGAAACAACAATAGATAACAATAAATCTGGTGTCTATGAGATATCTTATTCCTTTGGATACGGGAGTTAAAACAAAATCTAATTCCTATATTAAAGGATAGCAGTTGTTACTCTGTTAATGAGTCCCTGCTGGCATGTTTTAGACTTGACAGTCTGTCAGGCTTCTACACACGCAGGGAAACAACGTCACTAAGCGCCAGTGACAGACGTGTTGGATATTTGGCAACAGCACCATGTTGCAAGGCAGACGCCCAGACATAACAAATGGTTCTCATCTAATTAGAATTCATAATATTAAAGTGAATTGAAGGAGACGATTTTAGTTTGACAACATTTGAAGCAATTCCATGTTTGAAGGGAACCTCCGTCTGTTTGAATTGAACTAATCTTTAGAGAAGTTCAAAACTGACAAACAATTTGCTTGCCAAATACTTACTTGTTAATCCAACATCCAGGGAGCGAAGCTTCAGACAATCCCGCATACTGTAAACCCAATAACCAATTAGTCGAGAGGGAAAGAGAAAGCTGTAGCAGTGCTGGAATCTGATCTTACTTAGGGCCAATGCATGGTTTAAGAAACCACGCCTTAAGCAACAAAGATGGCTGCATCGCTACTAGTTCTTAGGAAACTTTGCAGGTTTTTTTTTTTTTTTACATTATTAGCTCAGGAAATATTTTGTGTTATTACATACAGCAGGGAAGTACTATTGGATATTAGAGCAGCAGACACCATCAACCGCTCCCGAGTATATTACTCGCCAATGTTCAGTCTTTGGATAAAGTTCATGAACTGAGGGCGAGGATTCATTTCCAGAGAGAGAACATTCTTTGTTTCACTGAAACATTGCTCTCACGGGATACTCTGTCGAAGTCGGTGCAGCCAGCAGGATTCTCAGTCCATCGCGTGGCCAGGAATAAACATCTCTCCGGGAAGTGGAGGGGTGTGCTTCATGATTAACGACTCATGGTGTAATTGCAGTAACATACAGGAACTCAAGTCTTTTGGTTCACCCGATCTAGAATACCTCACAATCAAATGCCGAACATATTACCTCCCAAGGGAATTCTCCTATGTCATTGCCACGACGGTTTATATCCCCCCTCAAGCCGATGTCACAACGGCCCTCAAAGAACTTCAATGGACTTCATGCAAACTGGAAACCACATATCCTGAGGCTGCATTTATTGTAGCTGGGGATTTTAACTAAGCAAATTTGAGGACTAGGCTACCGAAGTTCTATCAACATATCGACTGTAGCAATCGCGTGGTTAAAAACACTCGACCATTGCTATTCAAACTTCAGGAATGGTTACAAAACCCTCCCCCGTCCCCCTTTCGGCAGCCTCCCTTTCGGCAAATCTGACCACGACTCCATCTTGCTCCTCCCCTCCTATAGGCAGAAACTAACAGGAAGTACCAGTAATAAGGACTATTCAATGCTGGTCTGACCAATTGGAATCCACGCTCCAGGATTGTTTTGATCAAGTGGACTGGGATATGTTCCGGGTAGCTTCTGAAAATAATCTAGACGTATACAAGGACACGGTGACTGAGTTTATAAGTAAGTGTATAGGAGATGTAGTACCCACTGTGATTATTAAAACCTACCCTAACCAGAAACCGTGGAGAGATGGTAACATTCGCGCGAAACTGAAAGCGCGAACCATCACATTTAACCATGGCAAGGTGACTGGGAATATGGAAGAATATAAACAGTGTAGTTATTCACTGCGCAAGGCAATCAAACAAGCTAAATGTCAGTATAGAGATAGTGGAGTCGCAATTCAACGGCTCAGACACAAGACGTATGTGGCAGGGACTACAGACAATCACAGATTATAAAAGGAAAAACAACCACGTTGCCGAGACCAGATGATGCAATCGCCATCACTCTGCACACTGCCCTATCCCATCTGGACAAGAGGAATACCAATGTAAGAATGATGTTAATTGACTATAGCTCAGCATTCAACACCATAGTACCCTACAAGCTCATCATTAAGCTTGAGGCACTAGGTCTGAACCCCGCCCTGTGCAACTGGGTCCTGGACTTCCTTACGAGCCGTCCCCAAGTGGTGAAGGTTTGAAACAACACTGGGGCCCCACAAGGGTGCATGCTCAGCCCACTCCTGTACTCCCTGTTCACCCATGACTGCGTGGCCAAGCACGCCTCCAACTCAATCATCAGGTTTGCAGACGACAACAATGGTAGGCTTGATTACCAACAATGACAAGACAGCCTACAGGGAGGAGGTGAGGTCTCTGGGAGTGTGGTGCCAGGAAAACAACCTCTCACAAATATAAAAAATAAAAGAGATGATCGTGGACTTCAGGAAACAGCAAACGGTGCTGTTTCCGTATCTTAGTCACTTAATGTTTACATATACTGCGTTAGTCATCTCATATGTATATACTGTATTCAATACTCTTCTACTGTATCTTAGTCCATGCCGCTCGTCCATATCTATATAGGCCTAATTCATTCCTTACTTAGATTTGTATGTATTGGGTATATGTTGTGTAATTGTTAGATATTACTGCACTGTCAGAACTAGAAGCACAAGCATTTCACTACACCCGCATTAACATCTGCTAAACACGTGTATGCGACCAATAACATTTGATATGATATGACGGAGGGCGATCAACAAATTAACGGACACAGCTGAGACACTTTTGATAGTAATAAACTCTGCCACAGGATTTGAGCCACAGAGGCGTCGTAGTAGACAGTCTCAGCCCACAGGATCCAGCCTTAGACTGAGCACATCCCACTGAAGACGGGCTTGTGAGAGCGTTTCCAGTCCCGTTATTTACGAGTGGGCCGGGAGCCAGTGGGCCTTGTTAAACAGCCATAGGCACATGTTCACCTTGCATAGATTGCCAATAGAAAGACAAGGGAAATCATTCCCAGCTCTCTCTCACACAGCCCCAGCCCAGTCTTTGGCTAGTTACAATCCTGGCAGCACTCGAGGACACTGAATTTAACCCACAAAAGAAAAAGAAAAGAGGAAAAATAAATACAATTCAGTACCAGCTGGAGAAAAGCTAACTAGTGACAGGGCTAAATCAATCATGTGTGGAATTCTTTCCAACCAAAAATCACATCAAGCATCTGCCGTAAATGGTCCATATTAATTATCAACAAAGAGAAGCTATTGAATGGAAACATTTCAAAAACACCTCACAATAGCATGATTGATGACTTCAGGGTATTATATTGAACAGAAACAATAGAGAGGTACAGTGAGGTTCCTGAGAGTACCTGGCTGTGTTATCTAGTTACCGAATTTAGGAGGAACAAAATACTTATTCTCTTCCCAAGCAAAGGCCTCAAAGCAGCCTTGCGTGTGAAGCGGCAGATATGATCAACTCTCCCTGTCACAACTAATCACGTCTGCGAAGGAAGATTCTCAGTGGAAGTTAATGGACGCGTGAGGAAGGAGGGAGATGGACAGAGGTCAATACAATTATTTTTTTACCCTCTGTCCTACCCTTCTGCTTCCCTGGAGATTTGACGCACCTTTAAGAAGGATATCAACAGATGACACATGAAATGGTTACAAGGTCACTGGCAAGTCAGACAAAACAGGTGCAAAACCGTGACGGCAAAGATAAAAAAGTTTGACTAAAGTCGAAACAGAAAGGCCTGCATAGTACACGCTTCATGAATAATAATATGATACCCTTTTTTCATAACAGCTGGACATCTCCAGAGGTAATATCTGAGATGAAAGAGCAGGCCTCACGATTCAGCCATCCCAGTTTGTAGGGCTAGCTCTGCTCTCTTCATGCAGGTGGAGACCTGAATGCTGACTTTGATTTGGAAACTAATGAGTCTGGTCAGATGTTCATAATTACCCTCTCAATATGCTCTGGAGCATGTTCTTTGTCTAATAAGAGAGGTTAGATAACTTTCCCTAAAAAGACAATATAGACTGCTGCCCTTCACCTTCCATTGAGATGAACAGGCTTCTAAAATATATATAAGCCCAGTAAGAGAGAGAGAGATAGAGAGATACTTGATTGATCCCCCGAAGAGTAGTAGTAATAGTTGTGCAAAAGATTAGCACCAATTATCCTGTGAATAAAGATTCACTTGCATCCATAAAGATTATTTAAATCTAGCCAGGTACAATAGGACAGGTAAACAGTCCATGACGGCTGAATGTAAATCTGGTAAACATGCTTGTAGTGGTTCTCTCTAACTGTCTACCTTCACATCATTTCAGATTGGGCTCTCCTGCTACCTCAGTAAAACACACAATGAAATGGAAAATCTCATGATAGTAAATCTGGTAAAAATGCTACAAGTGGTTCTTCAATCTTTCCGCCACAATGTTCCAACTACGTACCTTCACATAATTTCAGAGTGTGGTCATTTGGAGCTCAGTTGGTAAAGCATGGTACTTGTAACGCCTAGGTAGTGGGATCGATTCCCGGGACCAGCCACAGGTAAAATTACTGCTTTGTATATCAATATATATTATAATATATTAGATTGGACTCTGGTCTCCTGCTGCCTCAGTAAAACCGTTCAACATCTCTCTGCCCACCACTTACCCTGCTGCAGTCCTTTGCTTCTTTACAGAGCCGAGCAGTAGCTTAAAGCAAAGCATAAATAATGTATTGTTTGGAACCAACACAATGAATACCAATTCCCTCATATTGCAGAGCACTATCATCAAGGCTGATTGCGATACCTGAGGTCATTAACTTCATCTGTGGCAATGTACCGGCAACTGCAAATGCCAGTTCAGATTGCTGACACCAAGGTTACACAGCAGTTAGAGGCCCTGTCTGCTGGCCTGCCGACTGGAATAAGGAGAGAGAGGAAATTACTTTTTGGTTTCAAATTGTTTTCACATTAGACTCTGCCCCCTGCAAGAGGTGGGATTCTCCATTAAATATGACTGGGAACAGGGCAGAGTTAACCACAGAGAACACACACAGAAATAGCCTGAAATTCTGGGGCAAAACGATATGTTTCAGCACTCCTCAAACGTAGGCTACATATTTAATGTCACCGGAAACCTGAAGTTGTCAATTACTGCTTTATAGTTGGGGCCAGAGTGGCTGATTCTGATGTTTGAGGCCTCTGACCATAATCCAGTGCTGCTCTCTATGATTGGCTACAAACACAAGCTTTGACTTCAGATATTACCCATTAGATGTAGAGTGGCATATGGGTACCAGCCCACAGCTCTCTGGTACAATATGGCATTATCCCCATCTCAGCTACACACAGAGCTCTGTCAGCGAAAGCAACAACAGGTGTCCAAAGACTGCCATGGTCACATAGTTCAAAGGACAGCTCCGGTTTACAGGGTCAATAGGACAGATGGGCCACAACCTAAAAACAAAACCTGAAAAGACCTCCTCTATGTTACACATCAAAATAGTCTACAGCCAGCTCAGGTGAAGTGCTGCCTTGCTATCTTCCCAATGTAATTTCAAGTGAGACAGGCTTCTTCATCACCAGAGGCCATGAGAGGAGCTCCAATGTCCTTCCCCATGTCTCCTCACACATTGGTCAGGGCACTGAGCAGACTGCTCATATCCGTCTTGCCCAATTGACTGATGGATTTCCAGCCTCTGCATCGGCCAAAGCTATTAAGTGGTCTGCTGGAGCGAAATGGCTTTACTGTTTCCCAGGGTGCTGCCATTGGCTTAGAGATTCCTGCCTGCTATTGTCTCGGAACACTGTGACTAAGTACATTTCTTGCTAGACAAGCACAAACACTTTAATATCCCGATTTAAGCAAACTAAAAATGAAACCTATCACATAATCGTAATGGGATGTTGTTTTAACTGGTTATTAGCACCGCTGTGGTCATAGAAAGTGACCCAAAACAAATGAATTTCCCTCGCAGTCAAAGTAAAGACCATTTTCTAAATTGATGTCTTTGGGGTAACAAAACAACGTCAATATTAACACATTCTATTATACTGTGATTTGTACTGCCTCCGTTTTCTACCATAGTTCTCTATGATTATGATGGTGTTCTGCAAAGCTTCTGGAACAAACTGCATTCAAGTGAACGTTTTGTAAATACAGTACCAAGAAAAAGCCAAATTAAGCATGATTGACATGCTGCTAAGGACATGTCAGATTTGACTAAGACTGCATAAAAAGGGGGGGGGGGGAGAGAGAGAGAGAGAGACTATCCCTTTTCACCCCAGACCTAACCATTTCCACATTATTACTAGTCACATCTGTATCATGAAACAAATCCTCACTTTTTATTCATGAGACAGACGGGTTGGATGGCCTGGGCATCTTCTGGGTCTTGGTAATTTAAGTGTGCATGGTTGGGCAAACGTCGAGCTGATTCCCACTCTTAAAACACACTGACAGTACTATTTCCCACAAGGCCCTCTGAAGACACAGGGGACATTCAGTAGCAAAGCGGAAGTCTGAGGAGAAAATAACCACAAAGACGAGACACTGTCTTCATGTTGCATAGCAACTGAACTGACTTCAAGTGGTGCGTCCATAGAAATATGAGTCTCATTCAATTGCTATAGGTACATCTGTTGCCAGGTGTTTAGAATAGAAAAGGGAATTGTTTTAAAAAGTCAGAAGTAATGAACAGAAATGTACAGTATCTATAGCTAAAGAGTAATGTACTGTACAGCATGACCAATACAAGTAGTATGCTCGGAAGAAGAGAAAACTGTATACAAAGCCAGCAATGGTACATGTTGTTTAAAGTTATGTCTGGATTCTTGCTTCGCTGCCAGATCAATTACACGTCACTTCTTCAGCTGACATGCACATAGTTCCAGTCTATGGATAAAACAGAAGGCACAACTTTGAAAAAGGGGGTTAAACTGGTTTGAAACGTTCATCTTGTTGGTCACGTATTCCCTTTCCTCTCCATTGCAGTGAGTGGGGCCTAGCAGAAAGGACTTCCGTCTCCTCTCCATGTAGTGAGTGGGGCCTAGCAGAAAGGACTTCCGTCTCCTCTCCATGTAGTGAGTGGGGCCTAGCAGAAAGGACTTCCGTCTCCTCTCCATTGTAGTGAGTGGGGCCTAGCAGAAAGGACTTGCGTCTCCTTTCCATTGTAGTGAGTGGGGCCTAGCAGAAAGGACTTCCGTCTCCTTTCCATTGTAGTGAGTGGGGCCTAGCAGAAAGGACTTCCGTCTCCTTTCCATTGTAGTGAGTGGGGCCTAGCAGAAAGGACTTCCGTCTCCTTTCCATTGTAGTGAGTGGGGCCTAGCAGAAAGGCCTTCCGTCTCCTCTCCATGTAGTGAGTGGGGCCTAGCAGAAAGGACTTCCGTCTCCTCTCCATGTAGTGAGTGGGGCCTAGCAGAAAGGACTTCCGTCTCCTCTCCATGTAGTGAGTGGGGCCTAGCAACTTAAATCAAGTGGTGTGTTACCAGGTGTTTTGAGGTAAATTGAGCTGGTGAACACAGTTATTGGGTGGTATACTGTATATACCCTTTACCGAGGTATTTGGAAACAGCCTCAAGATGTTTTGTCAATACGGTTTAATCTTTCTTTTAAGTGTTTCAATAAATGTGAATATGTGTAGCTACTTTTTAAGTAAATATACCTGCAGTCAACTTGTGCAATACATTAGGAGAAAAATAACATTGCATTCTTCATTTCACCTGTCACATTATGTATTTTCCGGTAGTTCCCAGTCACCTGTCATATGGCGTTTGTTTACAAGCACACAGACCGGAGCCTTGTGAGTCACTCACTGTCGTGCAGCATTAGTTAGCGTTCTTAGTACTTGTTAGCGACGTTTCTTGGGCATTAAATATTAGTATTTAAATACCTGCAGTCAACTTGTGCACTAGGTAATAGATAAGGCAGATTGCGTTCATCATTTTGCCAGTTAAGATGCTTTTTTGTTATTAAGTTTACTGGTACTAGTTTCCCAAAACAGCGGCATTAACCAGTCACGTGTTTGTTTACAAAAAAGCACAAGTAAAATGGGAGCTTTATGAGGTGAGTCACTCCTGCAGCACAACATAAAGATAAAGTTATACTTGTATGAAAGGCACTACTAATATCTGCCAGCTATACATCTTACTACTATTAAGTTAGCAAAACCCAGCTGGAGAGAATTTAGTTAACTTGCTAACGTTGTAAATTTACTGATGTAAGCTAACCTTGCAAGTTCAAGCTTTTTGGTAACAGCAGAGACAATCCCCTCCTAGATTATGATCCATGCTGCCTATGATATGATTTGTGCGCATTGCAAACTGCGTTTTGAGATGCTAGCATCACTTTATGAGATGGGTGGTCTGTCCTTACATTTACCTAGCATCCACTATAAGAATTCCGTAGTACTTGTTAGCATTCTGGTAAGTGACGTTTTTTGGGGGGGTTTTACGATTGAAGCCCTTGTGTGCACTACCGGTAATACCGTATATATACCGGGATGGCACGGTACGAAGGTACGGAAATCTCGATACCGCCCAACCCTACATTTAGAGCAATAAAATACATTTTATTTGGGTTTAGATGCTGTGACAAACTGCCTTTACAATATCGATCGTAAAATCAAATAAATATTAGACATACATTTAAAAGGTGGTGATGCATTTTTGTTGTGATGTAAACGAATGGACAGTTAGTTCCCCAATAGTTATAGAAGACATTCCAGATCATGACTAATCAGACAATGGTTCAAACGGTAGGAATTAAACTTTGCAATTGATGGGATTGGGAGTGTTAAACTGGATCAAAACTGTCAGGTGTGTTGGTCACGGATTTCCCTCTACATTTTAGTGAGTGGGGACTAGCAGAAAGGACTTCTGTTTCCTCTCCATTGTAGTGAGTTGGGGTCTAGCAGAAAGGACTTCTGTTTCCTCTCCATTGTAGTGAGTTGGGGTCTAGCAGAAAGGACTTATGTTTCCTCTCCATTGTAGTGAGTTGGGGTCTAGCAGAAAGGACCTGTCTGGGAGCTTATCTTGTTGTGGAGCATGAAGGGCTGTGCAGCATGTGCTGCGGTCTCTACTGGCAGGATGAAGGAAGGAAAGCCTGCCTCCCCAGATAAAAAAAAAAGATCAGCAGACCTGCTATTTGCTGCCGCCGCTGGAGAAACCGCTCCTAAAGCCATTTGCAACCTCCACTGGAGAGGAGCTGGTTTACCTGACTGGGGGAGGGAAAAGGAGGGTAGCTGGTGGTTGAGTACCGATCATGTAAACATTTTGGGATGAGGAAGCAGAGATAATGGTGCAGGGAGGAAGGGGAAATATAATGGGGTTAGGAGGACAGAGAGGGGAGAATGGGGAAAAGATACTGGGGTAAAGATGGAGGGAAACAGACACGAAGGTGGCCATCTGGTGACGGAACATTTACTCCCAGAAATGTCTCCTACCTGGAACCCAGCGGAAAAGTCTTAGCACATCCAGGGAGAGACTCCCAGATTGCTAGTTATTTCATAAAACTCCTTTCAAAATGTTGTCCTTCAAAAGCAATAGAATCTCTGCCTCCACATTGCCTATGCAAAAAAAAAACATAGGCTACACAAAGATAAGCTTCAGTCCAGGTTAGTCTCAAAGCTTTGCTTCTATGATACTAAGCAGTTAAGTTATACATTACCTCAGTGAAATTACAACCTGACCTGCCTAATAGGAGTAAGACACTCAGTAAATCTCTAAGGCTGAACATTAATTTGCAATAGGGATGTAACGATTCACCTATACGCATCAGTCCCGGTTTAAATGTTTAAGATGAGTGCATTGGTCTGCGGGACCCCAAACCAATCCAAAAGTAGCATTTATATTATTTATGAGAAATAAAGGCTATTCAATGCGAGAAATTGCAAAGAAACTTAAGATCCCGTCCAGCGCAGTGTACTACTCCCTTCACAGAACAGCGCAAACTGGCTCTAACCAGAATAGAAAGAGAGTGGGAGAATCCATGAGTGTATTTGTCCCCTTGCTCACATCTGAGCAAGGGGACAAATACATTAGTGTCTAGTTTGAGAAACAGAGTCCTCAACTAGCAGCTTCATTAAATCGTACCCGCAAAAAAGCCATATCTTCCTCTGTCCAGTGTCTGTGTTCTTTTGCCCATCTTAATCTTTTCTTTTTATTGGCCAGTCAGATATGGCTTTTTCTTTGCAACTCTGCCTAGAAGGCCAGCATCCTGGAGTCGCATCTTCACTGATGACGTTGAGACTGGCCAGTTTTATTGTTCTTTAATCATCATAAGTTTTCAGCTGTGCTAACATAATTGCAAAAGGGTTTTCTAAATGATCAATTAGCCTTATAAAATTATAAACTAAATTAACACAACGTGCCATTGGAACACAGGAGTGATGGTTGCTGATAACGGGCCTCTGTACGCCTAAGTAGATATTCCATTAGAAAATCAGCCGTTTCCAGCTACAAAAGTAATTTTTTTCTGATCAATTACATTTTATTTTAAATGGACCAAAAATGTTGCTTTTCAAAAACAAGGACATTTCTAAGTGACCCCAAACTTTTGAATGGTAGTGTATATACACATATACAGCGGGTGAAATAAGTATTGAACACGTACGTCACCATTTTTCTCAGTAAATATATTTCCAAAGGTGCTATTGACATGAAATGTTCACCAGATGTTGGTAACAACCCAAGTAATCCATACATACAAAGAAACCAAAATAATGTGAAATGACACAGGGAAAAAGTATTGAACACATGAAGAAAGGGAGGTTCAAAAAGGCATGGAAAGCCAAGACAACAGCTGAAAACGATCAGATATTAAAAAGCAATCCAGCCCCGTCAGTGCAAATTAATATCAGCTGGTTCAGTCCCAACTGATGGCCTACAAAAAGGTCTCATTGCCAAGGTGTCACACAAGACACATCTCATGATGGGTAAAAGCAAAGAGCTGTCTCAAGACATTCGCAACCTAATTGTTGCAAAACATAATGATGGCATTGGTTAAGGCGCATTTCTAAGCTTATGAATGTTCCAGTGAGCACTGTTGGGGCCATAATACGGAAGTGGAAAGACAATTTCACCATACATTTGTCTCAAAGAAAACAGTAAGTAATCCACTCCACCGCCATGGCCTGTATGCACGCTCACCACGCAAGACACCATTGCTAAAAAAAAAGCATGTTGAAGCTTGTTTAAGGTTTGCTGCACAACATTTGGAAAAGCCAGTGAAATACTGGGAGAATATAGTGTGGTCAGATGAGAGCAAAGTTGAACTGTTTGGATGTCATAATACACACCATGTTTGGAGGAGGGAACATCATGGTGTGGGGCTGCTTTTCAGCAAATGGTACTGGCAAACTTCACATAATTGAAGGAATGATGAATGGGCAAATTTACAGAGACATTCAAAAATCTGCTGCCATCTACCAGGATGATGAAGATGAAACGAGGGTGGACATTTCAGCAAGGCAATGATCCCAAACACACAGCCAAGGAAACTCTCAATTGGTTTCAAAGAAAGAAAATAAAGCTGCTAGACTGGCCCAGCCAAATCACCTGACTTAAATGCTATTGAAAAACTATGGAAAGAACTGAAGATCAAGATTCATAGAAGAGGCCCACGGAACCTTCAAGATTTGAAGACTGTTTGTGTGGAAGAATGGGCCAAAATCACACCAGAGCAATGCATGCGACTAGTTTCTCCATACAAGAGGCGTCTTGAAGCCGTCATTACCAACAAAGGCTTTTGTACAAAGTATTAAATAAATATCAGTAAGTGTGTTCAATACTTTTTCCCTGTGTCATTTCACATGATTACACATAACTTAATTTCTGAACTTATTTGTTTTGGTTTCTTTGTATGTATGGATTACATGGGTTGTTACCAACATCTGGTGAAAATTGCATGTCAATAGCACCTTTGGAAATATATTTACTGAGAAAAATGGTGACGTGTTCAATACTTATTTCACCCGCTGTATATACATATATATATATATATATACACACACACACACACACACATACAGCGGGTGAAATAAGTATTGAACACGTCACCATTTTTCTCAGTAAATATATTTCCAAAGGTGCTATTGACATGCAATTTTCACCAGATGT
This sequence comes from Thymallus thymallus, assembly GCA_023634145.1. NCBI lineage: Eukaryota > Metazoa > Chordata > Actinopteri > Salmoniformes > Salmonidae > Thymallus > Thymallus thymallus. The sequence continues at coordinate 17,373,544 of CM042385.1, forward strand.
TGGTAACAACCCAAGTATCCATACATACAAAGAAACCAAAACAAATACGTTCAGAAATTAAGTTATGTGTAATAATGTGAAATGACACAGGGAAAAAGTATTGAACACATGAAGAAAGGGAGGTTCAAAAAGGCATGGAAAGCCAAGACAATAGCTGAAAACTATCAGTAATTAAAAAGCAATCCAGCCCCCTGTCAGTGCAAATTAATATCAGCTGGTTCAGTCCCAACTGATGGCCTACAAAAAGGTCTCATTGCCAAGGTGTCACACAAGACACATCTCATGATGGGTAAAAGCAAAGAGCTGTCTCAAGACATTCGCAACCTAATTGTTGCAAAACATAATGATGGCATTGGTTATAGGCGCATTTCTAAGCTTCTGAATGTTCCAGTGAGCACTGTTGGGGCCATAATACGGAAGTGGAAAGACAATAATTTCACCATAAATTTGCCTCGACCAGGTGCTCCTCGTAAATTTGCCCATTCATCCTTCCTTCAATTATGTGAGGTTTGCCAGTACCATTTGCTGAAAAGCAGCCCCACACCATGATGTTCCCACCTCCAAACTTCACTGTTGGTATGGTGTTTTTAGGGTGATGTGCAGTGCCATTTCTCCTCCAAACATGGTGTGTATTATGACATCCAAACAGTCCAATTTTGCTCTCATCTGACCACACTATATTCTCCCAGTATTTCACTGGCTTTTCCAAATGTTGTGCAGCAAACTTTAAACGAGCTTCAACATGTTTTTTTTTCAGCAATGGAGTCTTGCGTGGTGAGCGTGCATTCAGGCAATGGCGGTGGAGTGCATTACTTAATGTTTTCTTTGAGACAACAGTACCTGCTAATTGCAGGTCTTTTTGAAGCTCTCCACAAGTGGTCCTTGGCTCTTGGACAACTCTTCTGATTATTCTTTTCACTCCTCTGTCAGAAATCTTGCGAGGAGCACCTGGTCGAGGCAAATTTATGGTGAAATGATTGTCTTTCCACTTCTGTATTATGGCCCCAACAGTGCTCACTGAAACATTCAGAAGCTTAGAAATGCGCCTATAACCAATGCCATCATTATGTTTTGCAACAATTAGGTTGCGAATGTCTTGAGACAGCTCTTTGCTTTTACCCATCATGAGATGTGTCTTGTGTGACACCTTGGCAATGAGACCTTTTTGTAGGCCATCAGTTGGGACTGAACCAGCTGATATTAATTTGCACTGACAGGGGGCTGGATTGCTTTTTAATTACTGATAGTTTTCAGCTATTGTCTTGGCTTTCCATGCCTTTTTGAACCTCCCTTTCTTCATGTGTTCAATACTTTTTCCCTGTGTCATTTCACATTATTACACATAACTTAATTTCTGAACGTATTTGTTTTGGTTTCTTTGTATGTATGGATACTTTGGTTGTTACCAACATCTGGTGAAAATTGCATGTCAATAGCACCTTTGGAAATATATTTACTGAGAAAAATGGTGACGTGTTCAATACTTATTTCACCCGCTGTATATACATATGTGTATATATACACACATATATACACATTATATATACAGTGGGGAGAACAAGTATTTGATACACTGCCGATTTTGCAGGTTTTCCAACTTACGAAGCATGTAGAAGTCTGTAATTTGTATCATAGGTACTCTTCAACTGTGAGTGACGGAATCTAAAACAAAAATCCAGAAAATCACATTGTATGATTTTTAAGTAATTAATTAGCATTTTATTGCATGACATAAGTATTTGATACAGAAAAGCAGAACTTAATATTTGGTACAGAAACCTTTGTTTGCAATTACAGAGATCATACGTTTCCTGTAGTTCTTGACCAGGTTTGCACACACTGCAGCAGGGATTTTGGCCCATTCCTCCTTACAGACCTTCTCCAGATCCTTCAGGTTTCGGGGCTATCGCTGGGCAATACGGACTTTCAGATCCCTCCAAAGATTTTCTATTGGGTTCAGGTCTGGAGACTGGCTAGGCCACTCCAGGACCATGAGATGCTTCTTACGGAGCCACTCCTTAGTTGCCCTGGCTGTGTGTTTCGGGTCGTTGACATGCTGGAAGACCCAGCCACGACCCATCTTCAATGCTATTACTGAGGGAAGGAGGTTGTTGGCCAAGATCTCACGATACATGGCCCCATCCATCCTCCCCTCAAAACGGTGCAGTCGTCCTGTCCCCTTTGCAGAAAAGCATCCCCAAAGAATGATGTTTCCACCTCCATGCTTCACGGTTGGGATGGTGTTCTTGGGGTTGTACTCATCCTTCTTCTTCCTCCAAACACAGCGAGTGGAGTTTAGACCAAAAAGCTCTATTTTTGTCTCATCAGACCATATGACCTTCTCCCATTCCTCCTCTGGATCATCCAGATGGTCATTGGCAAACTTCAGACGGCCTGGACATGCGCTGGCTTGAGCAGAGGGACCTTGCGTGCGCTGCAGGATTTTAATGCATGACGGCGTAGTGTGTTACTAACGGTTTTCTTTGAGACTGTGGTCCCAGCTCTCTTCAGGTCATTGACCAGGTCCTGCCATGTAGTTCTGGGCTGATCCCTCACCTTCCTCATGATCATTGATGCCCCACGAGGTGAGATCTTGCATGGTGCCCCAGACCGAGGGAGATTGACCGTCATCTTGAACTTCTTCCATTTTCGAATAATTGCGCCAACAGTTTTTGCCTTCTCACCAAGCTGCTTGCCTATTGTCCTGTAGCCCATCCCAGCCTTGTGCAGGTTTACAATTTTATCCCTGATGTCCTTACACAGCTCTCTGGTCTTGGCCATTGTGGAGAGGTTGGAGTCTGTTTGATTGAGTGTGTAGACAGGTGTCTTTTATACAGGTAACGAGGTCAAACAGGTGCAGTTAATACAGGTAATGAGTGGAGAACAGGAGGGCTTCTTAAAGAAAAACTAACGGGTCTGTGAGAGCCGGAATTCTTACTGGTTGGTAGGTGATCAAATACTTATGTCATGCAATAAAATGCAAATTAATTATTTAAAAATCATACAATGTGATTTTCTGGATTTTAGTTTTAGATTCCGTCTCTCACAGTTGAAGTGTACCTATGATAAAACTTACAGACCTCTACATGCTTTATAAGTAGGAAAACCTGCAAAATTGGCAGTGTATCAAATACTTGTTCTCCCCACTGTACACACACACACACACACACACACACACACACAGAGAGAGATCTACAGGTCATTTTGCATGCAGAAGAACCCCAGTCAATTTCAGGTAGCCTAGTCAAACTGCGCACTGTGCACAGCTTTGCACGCTGACCAATAAGAGGTAGGCCTATTCCTGATCTGGCACATCTGCGCGTCACCAGCATTCAAATGTTTGTAAAATGGCTTGCCAATATCAGGATCTATTAGTTGAGTGACAATCAATGTAATTTTCAAAGTTATTTTTATTAAATTGGTGAAAGCTATGATCCTTATTGATGTCACTTGTTAAATCCACTTCAAATCAGTGTAGATGAAGAGGAGACAGGTTAAAGAAAGATTTTTAAGCCTTGAGACAATTGAGAAGACAACATATTTAAGTGCCTTTGAAGGGGTATGGTAGTAGGTTCAAGGTGCACCAGTTTGTGCACCTTGAACCTACTAACGCTGCTGGGTATTTCATGCTCAACAGTTTACTGTGTGTATCAAAAATGGTCCACCACCCAATGGACATCCAGCCAACTTGACAACTGTGGGAAGCATTGGAGTCAACATGGGCCAGCATTAGTACAGAACAGTAATAGTCAAGAACAGTAACCTTAAACCTAACACCTAAGCCAGCAAAATGTCCTCACTTGTCAGCATTCTCCTTGGTTTACTATTCATGTGAGGACTCAGAAGTATAGGAAAACAGTTACACACACACACACGTCAGCTCAGACAGATCCAGCTCAGAGAGGCCCAGCTCATGAGCTCCATCAGCAGATTTGAATTTAGAATGAAAAATGAATGTGTTTATGCAAATTTTTGTGAATCAAATCGCATCGATACGTTCCTCTTATCAAACCAAATAATTTCAAACTAAAACGTATCGTTCCTGTATCATATCGGAGCTCATGTATCTAGACATGTATCAAATCCTCTTGAAAGGGAAAGATGCACATCCCAAATATGTAGGTCGAGGAATTGGCAGTACCTTTTAAAAAGCTGCAGTACATCGATAGGGTCTTCCTTTAGGCATTTTTTATTCTCTACATAGTAGTTAGTAGATGCACTTGCATACTAGTTTGGTTTTACTTGAGCCTATCCCTCCATCTATGTAACCCTGGTGTGCTTCTACTCAGATGATCAACTGTGTATGACATGATCACCAGGTCTCTGGAGTAGGACATTCATCAGAGTGCCTGCAGAGTAAAGGTGTGCCAGGACTCTTCTCTCACTGTGGGTCATTCATAGAAAGGACAATTCCTATTTCTATGGGTTACACTCCATAGGCGTGTTGAGGCGGCAGCTTTGGGATACACATCTCCCGCTGTGTCCTGCCAGGCGTTGGGATACACATTCCCCTCTGTGCCCCATCACACCACCAGGCACCAGGCTGGATGCTGAGCTGGCAGATCAGACAACTTGCCCCATTGACCCTGCCAGCCTATTTATACACAGGACAATAAATGACTGCTGACCAGCCAGCAACCAGCAGGCCATGAGGGAGGGAGAGCTGAGGAGTTTCCCTGCTGGAGAAAATATGGATCTAATGGATACTCTGATGACCTTACGCCTTCTTTTCCCTAACAGGGTATTCCAGAGGAGACAACTAATCACAGTGCCCTTCCCCTCACCATCAGGGAAGCCAGACTAGAACAACTTTTAGAGGATCAGTCTAGGTTTTTAGCTGGCATATTTATAAAGTGGAAAGATCCAGAGAGAGTTCTAGAACATTCTGATGGCATTGTTGTAACTTTTGTGAGAGTCTCGAGGTAGGAACTTGACATGAGAAACAGGCATATTCTCTATCGATGTTAGACAATGGCATCCAGGCCCATAGAGATGTACAGCCTCATACAAAACCTTTGATTTGACATGTCTTGACATACTGTCAGAGTACCAGACATCTAAAAGTAGAAGAGCAGAATATACCATAGAGAGAGAAACTAAACTATGACACTTCCCAAACCACTTTTACTACTTCCTTTAAAACCGGCAAACATTTAATTCCATCCAGAAGCCTATTATAAATGTGGCTATGAATGTAACTAGCTTTGTGTTTTATTGGCCTCTGGTTGAAGAGTGCCTGTCAAAGATTAAGTGGTTGAGAAATCAAAAACCTTGTTAAGAAAATAATGACTCAGTTCTTTGATAAGCTTAGTGAATTCGAAAAGTATTCAGACCCCTTGACTTTTCCACATTTTGTTATGTTACAGCCTTACTCTAAAATTGATTATATAGTTCCCCCCCCTCATCAATATACACAAACACCCCATTATGACAAAGCAAAAACAGGTTAAGAATTTTTATCAAATGTATAAAAAATAAAAAAACAGAATTATCACATTTACATAAGTATTCAGACCCTTTACTCAGTACTTTGTTGAAGTACCTTTGGAAGCAATTACAGCCTTGAGTCTTCTTGGGTATGATGCTACAAGCTTGTCACGCCTGTATTTGGAGAGTTTCTCCCATTCTTCTCTGCAGATGGGAGCGTCGCTGCACATATATTTTCAGGTCTCTCCAGAGATGTTTGATCGGGTTTATGTCCGGGCTCTGGCTAGGCCTCTCAAGGACATTCAGAGACTTCTCGGAGCACTCCTGCATTAACTTGGCTGTGTGCTTAGGGTTGTTGTCCTGTTGGAAGGTGAATCTTCACCCCAGTCTGAAGTCCTTAGCAAGTTTTCATCAAAGTCTCTCTTTACTTTGCAGTGTTCATCTTTCCCTTGATCCTGACTAGTCTCCCAGTCCCTACCGCTAAAAAACATCTCCACAGCATGATGCTGCCACCACCATGCTTCACCGTAAGGATGGTGCCAGGCCAGACGTGACGCTTGGTTTCATCAGACCAGAGAATCTTGTTTCTCATGATCTGGTGCCTTTTGGCAAACTTCAAGTGGGCTGTCATGTGCCTTTTACTGAGGAGTGGCTTCAGTCTTGCCACTCTACCATAAAGACCTGATTGGTGGAGTGCTGCAGAGATTGTTGTCCTTCTGGAAGGTTCTTCTATCTCTGGAAGTCTGGAGCGCTATCAGAGTGACCATCGGGTTCTTGGTCACCTCCCTGACCAAGGACTTTCTCCCCCAATTGCTCAGTTTGGCCAGGTGGAGAGTCTTGGTGGATCAAAACTTCTTCCATTTAAGAATGATGGAGGCCACTGTGTTCTTGGGGACCTTCAATGCTGCAGACATTTTTTGGTACCCTTCCCCAGATCTGTAGACAATACTGTCTCGGAGCTCTACGGACAAATCCTTCGACCTCATGGCTTGGTTTTTGCTTTTACATGAACTGTCAACTGTGGGACCTTATATAGACAGGTGTGTGCCTTTCCAAATCATGTCCAATCAATTGAATTTACCACAGGTGGACTCCAAATAAGTTGTAGAAACATCAAGGATGATCAATGGAAACAAGTTGTACCGGAGCTCAATTTCAAGTCTCCAAACAAAGGGTCTGAATACTTATGTAAATAATGTATCTGTTTTTTATTTTTAATACATTCACAAAAATCTTATGAAAAAAAATATTGAATACATTTTAGAATAAGGCTGTAATGTAACAAAATGTGGAAAAAGGGAAGGGGCTGAATACTTTCCAAATGCACTGTAAAATTCCATGGCTGAGGGAAGAGAGAGAGTTACTTAAAGTGTCAACTTCAGAGTGAGAGTTTAATTCTGGAGCTGCCATTAGTCAGCCTTTTTAATGAATAACCATGCAATCCTTTTGCTTCCCTATGAAAATTGGAAAGGCTGGAAGGGGAGCTAAACACATTGTAATTAGTTATAGGGTGGAGGTGGACTGGACAATGTTAGACTGTGTAACATGAGATTCACTGTAGAGGAGCATTCCCTATTTGGTTTCTGTCACCTCTCTGGGTAGCTGTGGCACATAGTGTCAGGCTGTCCAGCTTTGTTCACTTATCAACATCAAGCTGCAGAGAATGTAATGCAATGTGACAAAGGGGAGATTAGTATCAGGGACACACTTCCCTTTGGCCATTTTGAGTGAATAACTCTGTTCAATGACCAGAAAATGCAGGCTATTTCACTACCGAGTGGGTTTCAGAAGAGCCTGGCTGACCCTTAGGTTCTCAAAGAGATGGATTACAGAAAATTAAACTGACATTTTAAAGTTATGTCCATCAAGCTAATTCCATAACCTATATTCTGCTACCTAGGATAAATACCAATATAACAAAGTGGTGGTAGCATTTTGCAGCCATGTCTGTTATTCAGAGGAGATAGCTAGCTTAATGTTGATCGATGTGGGGTGTGTGTGAAAATGTGTCCTGGGAAATCACATAAGTGCAAAGGAGAGAGCTATGTGGAGCTGGTTTAGGAGTATGTTACTAAAACTTTGCACTCAGGTACTCGTCAGGTGTCTTTTTTTCCCCTAGCTGGAGGCTAGATACCCACAGGAATTAATTTGATTAATTTGAATGCATGTTTTGGTGCGATATTCCAAATGCCTGAAAGATAGCAAAGGTTATATTTTTAGTTTTTATGAGTGTTTGTCCGCCTGTTCTCATGGTGTCTTCTTGGTCTCATCTCCGTCGCTCCTTCTGCTGTGACTGTGCACATTCCCAGTTACACACACACACACACACACACACACACACACACACAAAACACCAAGCCCCTCCCACTACCCCTCCCCCTGCCAATCACAACAACATGAGATCACGTCTTCCTCTCTGACAAGCGGTTTCAACACGCCATTTCCATTTGAGGTTTTTGTCCAACAGAAATCGTCAGGCATATTAATGAATACCTTATTTTCCTGTAATAGAGAAGTGAACCTTTCTAATGATACCCTTTGTGTCAACTACTCAGATTGAGCACAGAGCAAACACAGTAACAAGTAGTGCTAGCAGTATTTTAGCCAAAGACTTACACTCGCTGTCTAGTCAGTTTTATAAATGTGCAAGAAGCATAAAACAATTATTTAAGGAATTGGCAACTCGTTCTCATTCTGAGAAATAAGGAAGGCGACTTGATTTCAACATCTCAACAACGTGGACAGGCGGACAGAAGGGTACGTTCATAAAAATTTAACTGTTCTACCTTGATAGCTAGCAAATAGATCCAAGTTGGCTAAACTTGAAATATAAAGATTAGCTGGCTACTCACTAGCACGTGGGCTTGTGATTGAGAGATTGTTTATAAAGACCTGTGTTCATTTTCTATAATGCCTGCTACAAGTTGTTAGTAATTATTAGTGAATGTGCATTATGCATGCTTCTGGTTACATTTGTAACAAAAAAGGGCATTTTCATAGACAGCCTTGAAAGCCAGCTAAGTGACTATTGCAAAAAAACAGGTGAAACTATTTTGATGAAATAATTATATCATTAGTGGTTGTGGAAGGCTTATATTTAGCATTGGTATAATTTCACAAGCCCTGAATTCATTAGATTATTGATAACTGTTTGAAATGTATTGTATTTTACCTTTAAATTGTACACCAAAGCCTAAAAGGAAAAAGAAAACACAAAAAAAAGACTAGATATCGTGAATCGCCCATGATTTTTAGGCTATATCACCCAGCCCTAGGAAGAATGACATGGAAACATTGAGTCTCCTCCAGGCTCAATGAAATATAACATGGAGCAGAGCCCACTTCTTAGTAAACAAACCCATTTATTTATTTGGAATACCCTTTGGTAGGAAGGGTCCTGATGAAAACCTGGGGCAATAAGAAGCTCTAATTGAAACAGTCCAAGAGATCTGGCCCAGAAGTGCCATGTTATTAACTGATCTCTGAACAGATATACTGGACTTTAGATGGAGGGAGAAAAGCTGATAGTAGATAAGACATTATCCCCCACAAAATCCTAGCTGCTTTTTTAAATTTATTTATTAAAATACCATTGTCGTAACATCAACGCTAAACCATATTGGATGGTTTAGCGTTGGATTCCGAAGTGAGTGTCCACCGCCAAATTAACTGCAATCCAGAGAAGTGTCCCCCTCCGATGTCAAAAGGCTGTTATTAGTGTATTCACTTTGTCAGGGGTATGATGAACAGTCCACAGCATTGGGTCTCTGGCCGGTTTGTTGGAATCAAGCTGCCGTTGGAAACTGTCTGTGAGGATCACAGAGAGAGCGAGAGAGCAAGAGATTCTGTCTTCAAAGATAGACAAGCAAAATAGTAGGCCGGGAAGATTAAAACCCTGCACTCAGGACTCACACTCAGTAAGAAATAGCTTCACTGCACTTTGGCACAAAGGCTGCTGTAGGCAAAAAATAGAATCCATGAAAATATGGGATGACAACCTTTGACAATTGATTTTTTTTTGTGAGTAATATCTGTTATGATGATTCAACTACTGTATTTGCCACTTTGTTAGGCAATATTGTTAGGCACAATATAGTGTAATGAGCTAAAATGTAAACAGTCTGTGAAATTAGTTAATTTAATCAAAAACCAGACAACGTTGGTGTCAGAGTTCTCATTTCCCCTATTAGGCCTCATAAATCATATGGGACTATATTGAAAGCAAAGTGAATAATATACAATTTCCCTTGGAGGCAGCTTGGCCCAGGTCTCCATCATGTTGTTAATAAACAATATATTTTTGACTTCAGCAGGACTTGGGAGAGCAGACAGGCTCTGTCACAAAGAGCAGAGTTACATGATCAGGTCTTGGATGGTGTGCTCCTCTCCTCTCTACCAGCCCCTCCAAGTCATTCTCTCTCTGTTCACACACTAATCCAGGCTGATACTGGGAGAGGCAGGCAGAGGGACACAGTTGCCTGGCTATTGTCTCTTGACTGACAGTCCAGAAGGTGCTTTGACTAATTCTCCATGACTGGCGCTAGAAGGAGCAGGAACATCCACTGAGACTTGTCACAATTTATTTGTGCTGCTTCAATCCACTGAGCTGTAATTTTTGTGGCCAATCAGAGGAAAAGTTGCCTATACTATAAATAGCCTGAATAAAGCAGCTTTAAAAATTATGTGGATGGCTGGAGGTTGTAAATATTGATAGCACATCGCCAACCCATTTGAAATGAACATGAAGAAACACAGGCTAGGATAAAACAAAGCAAACATTGCTCACTTGTGTAAATCCCAAAGGCTTATTGAACAAATCTGATATCCTGGTATTCATTAGAAATGTTGATTTATGCTCCACTGTTTAACTACGGGTTCATTTTAGCTCAAATCCTAGCCTATTTCTCAGCAGTGTGATTTTAAAAGATTAATATTTTTCTTTGGAAGAAATTGAACAAACAAGTTGGGTCTAGCTACAGTTTCAGATCATAATTAGCATGTCCAAAATAGCTACACTTTTCTCTTGTGGTTTAAAACACCAACAAGAACTGTAATAGCCTACCCTTGAATGTTATGTAAAAACCAAAAGAGTATTACAACCCAACAAATTGTTCCTCTCCTTGCAATACTGTGCCAGCAATACTTGAGCACAAAATGACCTCACTAATTAATTCAAACATACAGTGGGGAGAACAAGTATTTGATACACTGCCGATTTTGCAGATTTTCCTACTTACAAAGCATGTAGATGTCTGTAATTTTTATCATAGGTACACTTCAACTGTGAGAGACGGAATCTAAAACAAAAATCCTGAAAATCACATTGTATGATTTTTAAATAATTAATTTGCATTTTATTGCATGACATAAGTATTTGATCACCTACCAACCAGTAAGAATTCCGGCTCTCACAGACCTGTTAGTTTTTCTTTAAGAAGCCCTCCTGTTCTCCACCTGTATTAACTGCACCTGTTTGAACTCGTTACCTGTATAAAAGACACCTGTCCACACACTCAATCAAACAAACTCCAACCTCTCCACAATAGCCAAGACCAGAGAACTGTGTAAGGACATCAGGGATAAAATTGTAGACCTGCACAAGGCTGGGATGGGCTACAGGACAATAGGCAAGCAGCTTGGTGAGAAGGCAACAACTGTTGGCGCAATTATTAGAAAATGGAAGAAGTTCAAGATGACGGTCAATCTCCCTCGGTCTGGGGCACCATGCAAGATCTCACCTCGTGGGGCATCAATGATCATGAGGAAGGTGAGGGATCAGCCCAGAACTACACGGCAGGACCTGGTCAATGACCTGAAGAGAGCTGGGACCACAGTCTCAAAGAAAACCATTAGTAACACACTACGCCGTCATGGATTAAAATCCTGCAGCGCAAGGTCCCCCTGCTCAAGCCAGCGCATGTCCAGGCCCGTCTGAAGTTTGCCAATGACCATCTGGATGATCCAGAGGAGGAATGGGAGAAGGTCATGTGGTCTGATGAGACAAAAATAGAGCTTTTTGGTCTAAACTCCACTCGCCGTGTTTGGAGGAAGAAGACGGATGAGTACAACCCCAAGAACACCATTCCAACCGTGAAGCATGGAGGTGGAAACATCATTCTTTGGGGATGCTTTTCTGCAAAGGGGACAGGACGACTGCACCTTATTGAGGGGAGGATGGATGGGGCCATGTATCGCGAGATCTTCGCCAACAACCTCCTTCCCTCAGTAAGAGCATTGAAGATGGGTCGTGGCTGGGTCTTCCAGCATGACAACGACCCGAAACACACAGCCAGGGCAACTAAGGAGTGGCTCCGTAAGAAGCATCTCAAGGTCCTGGAGTGGCCTAGCCAGTCTCCAGACCTGAACCCAATAGAAAATCTTTGGAGGGAGCTGAAAGTCCGTATTGCCCAGCGACAGCCCCGAAACCTGAAGGATCTGGAGAAGGTCTGTATGGAGGAGTGGGCCAAAATCCCTGCTGCAGTGTGTGCAAACCTGGTCAAGAACTACAGGAAACATATGATCTCTGTAATTGCAAACAAAGGTTTCTGTACCAAATATTAAGTTCTGCTTTTCTGATGTATCAAATACTTATGTCATGCAATAAAATGCAAATTAATTACTTAAAAATCATACAATGTGATTTTCTGGATTTTTGTTTTAGATTCCATCTCTCACAGTTGAAGAGTACCTATTATAAAAATTACAGACTTCTACATGCTTTGTAAGTGGAAAAACCTGCAAAATCGGCAGTGTATCAAATACTTGTTCTCCCCACTGTAGGTCACTCTGCACCAGTAAACTGCCTGTAGTCTATGAGAAAGAGAACGTGAATTAGACCCTCCATGTTCTCATTCAACTGGAATGGCTCCCAATCCCTGTACGTTCTCAAGCCATGTGATTCATCCAGAACCCCCACCTAGGCCACACCGACACTGGAGATCCAGGCCACGAAACTGCTCTGCCCAGTCAGAGCATCCACTCTGGGTCAGCCATCACCGAATGGTGGAGAAAACACTGACTTAATCAAGCTTGATAGTTTGAGCTTTACAGCCAAAGTGTCTCATTATACTGCTACATATTTAATGAAGGACACTTTGAAAAGCAAAAAAAAAAAAAAACACCTTCCTATAGCAATTCTTATCAGAAAGAGTAACTCCAAGACATTGTGGCATTTTAACACTGACCCGCCAATTCAGTTAATCGTATTGTAATTTCCCTCAGTGTCAGGGATGACCAAGCAGGCAACGAGAGACAACGGAGTAGGCTGGAAATAATATAAGGGTTTTATTTCTCAAAACTTGGAGAATACAAATTATGTCAAGGAAATAAATCAAAGTGCTTTAAACGATACAAGGGGATAAATTAATTTAAATGAAAAATGGACGGTCCTATAAAGTCTTAACTTAAAAAATCAACTAACTGAAAGCACGTTCCACGAAGACTAAGGGGAGTGGCCAGTTCCATTCCCTGTTCCAATGGGAGTCTGCAAACCATATATTAAACCTGGGATTCACGTTGGACCTCCTTAACCAGAACACTGCGGCATCTATGCTGCAGACATGGCGCCGGTGAGACTGCTGAGACGGGGAGGTAAACAATGCATTACATTAAACTGTGACTATTTGCTAGAGAATGATAAATGGTTAAATGATCAAGTTAGATGACCGAGTTAAATTGTGCCTATGACTTACCATGTAAACTATGAGGTGGGCACTCAACATAGAAAAACAATGATAGCAAATGTCAAACTGTATTTCTGAAATAAAGTTGTGTGGGGGATATAAGAAACAAAAGATGTGTCTCCATTTATATATTATGTGTATCGCCATGTATAGAGTACAAACAGTGTTGGCAGCGTTTTTTGCGGTGCGGCTGTCACACTCAGATTGCCCTTTCACATGGTGACAAGGCTATGTCAAGCATGATTGCTTATTTTGACATAGCCTAACGCGGAGGCAGAAGAGGGCACACTGTAATGAGTTGCCAGGTAGAGAACCGTAGGGCTGTGACAGTGGTAATGACGCAGAGCCTTGCTAACCGGAGCCAGCTACTGCTGTACATCCTGTCAGCTCTTTATCACTGATGGCGCCCTCTCCCCTCGTCTCGCTCACCTCTCCCGCACATCAAAAACCCTGGACAGGAGAGGAGCACAGGAGGAGGGACTACTAACACAGACTGAGGTCTGCATTCTACTAACAAGCAACCTGAACATGCTGTCTTTGATCTGGCAGGCAATTGGGTAGGCTAATACTCTTTTAGCATGTGTATGAAATAGTAGGCCTAATATGTCGGCTTATGTATAAAAAAAAAAAAACAAGACCGGCTAAGCATTTGCAAAGCAGGCGGTCATTTGAAATGCACACAGCCTTTGAAGAAAGCATAGCTTGAACATTACAACTAATAAAACACAGTTACAATATCTACCAGCTGAGCTCTGATCACAATTAATAAACAAATCTATAAACCAACAGCTTTTCTACATCAAATATGTATAAGAAAACAAAACTGAATTTCTATTTTAATTGCTTGCTTTAAAATCAGCTTTGTAATGATTGCATTTTAGCCAACAGTGATTTTAAGGGATCCAACTTTTTTTGAATACGTTCTTCAAAAAGTCGGCGGTAATAACACATTTATCATCAATACGCACCCCTTCTATTGTGTTTAAGTCAAAAGGGGATCAAAGCTACTTCCCACCTAGCAAAAAAAAATTAACTCTACAAATAACCCCCAAAAAATGTCCATGAAAATGGAGAATGATGTATTGAACTGTAACAAAAATAATAAACAAATTGAAATTAGTCCATAAGATGGAATGTGACTAAGCAAATAGAAAACAAACCAATCATGTGTAATAAACCAAACAGGAACAAGGAGGTTTGTGGGCAGAAGTTGTGGAGATCGCAGAGAGTGGATGGAAACTACTTAAGATGCAGACAGCATTTGGACAGTGGATCTCAGGCACCAGGCAATTAGAAGAGAAAGCTGCTACCTTCAGCTGAATCTGAGGGGAGCCCCATTATAATAGCACTGGCCTGAGAGGCAGAGACACCTGTGCTGCTGTGGTCTCCAGACAGACAGGTTGCTAACACGTCAATGATCCAGCTTAACACGTCAGTACAACTTGCCGTGTCAGTTGGGACAGAGAGAACAAGTAAGGAAATGGGAAACGCCTCACCGGTAATGTCATCGGTAATGTCACCGGTAACGCTGCCCTAGCTAAACATGATCACAATTCCCGCCTGCATTTTAAGTGCTGCCTACCAAACTTTTGATTTGTTGGGAAAGTTGCCTGTCAGAAGAGGACGCTCCACGGACCAATATTTTTTCACCTTTCAAAATGTCTTGAGAAAAGCCTACATTCTCCCCAGACCTTGTGTCGTTGCTACCTAGTTTACGATGCTCCAAGGTCTGGATACCCGAGACTAGCGCTGCTGGGACACTACAGCAACATCTCCCAATGAGGTGATACCCTGCTACAAAAGACAGCTTAAGCGTTGTTACCCCCAAGGTAGGACACTGGTACTGGGCTTACCATACAACTACAGGCTTATCAGACACCTCAGAGAACAGAGGTGTATAGATCAGTGTGGGACAGAGAGGCAGAGACAAGGTGCAGTCTACCATAATCTGCCTCCCTGGGAAACACTCCCTCCCTTCTAAATGGTTTCATCCTGGTCTGAGGAACTCAACCTGTGTGGGAACTCTAAGATCTGAGGAAGGGAAAGGGGGGATATTGGTCAGTTGTAAAACAATGTATTCAACTGAAATGTGTCTTCAACATTTAACCCAACCCCTCTAAATCAGAGAGGTGCGGGGGGCTGCCTTAATCGACGTCTTCGGTGCCCGGGGAACAGTAGGTCAACTGTTGTTCAGGGGCAGAACGACAGATTTTTATCTTGTCCGCTCGGGGAATCGATCCAGCAACCTTTCGGTTAGTGACCCAATGCTCCTACCCTGAGAGGGTCTTTAATGAGTGCTGATCCCTAAAGATGTGGGTAATAAGGCCACAGGAATCCCCACTTACACTGTTCTGTATATCTGGAGCCTTAAGGCGTCCACATGCTTCCCAGCTGAACCAAAACTCTTATGTCAAATCCTCTCCAAAAACATCAACATTAATTACATATTTCGTTGATTAATTCTGACTATTTTGAGGAAGTGTATACTGGCTGTGGCATCTCAAAATGAACAAACAGTACTATTTAAATTTTATTTTAGTTTATCCATGCGAAGGTCTTATTAGGGAGTATGCAAACACACTTGTTCGGTTCGCCTGGCAACTGAAGCATGCCGACACCTTTACCGTTGCTGAGATGCAGAGGGACCAAGTAGGCTCCGAGTAACCTAACACTGCTCACTAATTGGAGCCAAGGGCTTGAATATAACGCAGTGCTCCAAAGTCTGCTGAAATATGCAAATCTATTTATTGCTGTGAAATAAGACGAGAATAAAAGCACACTGTCCTTCTCACAGCACATATCAAATCTGCAGGATCAAGTTAAATCTAGACTTGGGTTTCCTCCATCGTAATCGCTCCTCTTTCACCCCAGCTGCCAAACTAACCCTGATTCAGATGACCATCCTACCCATACTAGATTACGGGAACATCATTTATAGATCGGCAGGTAAGGGTGTTCTCGAGCGGCTAGATGTTCTTTACCACTCGGCCATCAGATTTGCCACCAACGCTTCTTATAGGACACATCACTTCATTCTATACTCCTCTGTAAACTGGTCATCTCAGTATACCCATCGCAAGACCCACTGGTTGATGCTTATTTATAAAAACCTCTTAGGCCTCACTCCCCCCTATCTGAGATATCTACTGCAGCCCTCATCCTCCACATACAACACCCATCTGCCAGTCACATTGTGTTAAAGGTCCCCAAAGCACACACATCCCTGGGTCGCTCGTCTTTTCAGTTCGCTGCAGCTAGCGACTGGAACGAGCTGCAACAAACAGTCAAACTGGACAGTTTAATCTCAATCGCTTCATTCAAAGACTCAATCATGGACTCTCTTACTGACAGTTGTGGCTGCTTTGCATGATGTATTGTTATCTCTACCTTATTGCCCTTTGTGCTGTTGTTTGTGCCCAATAATGTTTGTTTTTTACATTTTTATTTAACTACGCAAGTCAGTTAAGAACAAACGCTTATTTACAATGACGGCCTACACCGGCCAAACTCTGGACGACGCTTGGCCAATTGTGCGCCACCCTATGTGACTCCCAATCATGGCCGGTTGTGATACAGTCTGGATTCGAACCAGGTTGTATGTAGTGACGCCTCTAGTACTCTAGCACTGAGACCACTGCGCCACTTGGGAGCCCACGTACCATGTTGTTGTCATGTTGCTACCATGTTATGTTGTCGTCTTAGGTATCTCTTTATGTAGTGTTGTGTTGTCTCTTGTCGTGATGTGTGTGTTGTCCTATATTTATATTTTATTCATATTTTTTAATCCGAGCCCCCGGCCCCGCAGGAGGTCTTTATCATTTTGGTAAGTCGTCATTGTAAATAGGAATTTGTTCTTCACTGACGTACCTAGTTAAATAAAGGTTAAATAAAATAAAAAACATGATACATCACTGCAAAGAAGGATAATTGTTTAAGGGGATTAAATAGAGGGTGCTATTTATTTCTATTAGTTGGAAAATCTTGTTGGCTTCATCTTCAATGGAAGCGATGATGGATAGTCCCACAAAAATGCAAAAAAAAACAAAAAGCAAATCCAGGCTGCTCGGGATGGGCGCGGTTGATGCAGTGTAGTGCGTATGGCCCAGTACATCACGGGGGCCAAGCTTCCTGCCATCCAGGACCTCTATACCAGGCGGTGTCAGAGGAAGGCCCTAAAAATTGTCAAAAGACGCTAGTCATAGACTATTCTCTGCTACCGCACGGCAAGCGGTACCGGAGCGCCAAGTCTAGGTCCAAAAGGCTTTTCAACAGCTTCTACCCCCAAGCTATAAGACTCCTGAACAGGTAATCAAATGGGTACCCGGACTATTTACATTGTGTCTCCGCCCCCTCTTTAACGCTGCTGCTACTCTCCGTTTATTATCTATGCATAGTCACTTTAACTCTACCTACATGTACATATCTCAATTAGCCAGACTAACCAGTTCCCCCGCACATTGACTCTGTACCGGTACCACCTGTATATAGCCTCGCTACTGTTATTTTACTGCTTTTATTGATCAGCATCATCATCATCATGATCTTGTCCAAACATTGTGGAGTATTTGGAGGCAGGCATCAGCCATGGACGGCCGTGTCTCTCCTCCACATGATTAAGAGAGATGTGGCACCATGCTGGGCTGAGAGAGGGAGGGTCAGAACGGCCTTTCCCCTCCCCACATCTCAGCCTGCACCCCAACCAACCACTCAGCTGACTGTAGCAGGCAAACTATTAAAGGGAAAATTCCCTGCTTATCGTCCACTGTAATTTTCAAAAGGATTTCCTCACTATACGCAAATACGAGCATTTCTACATCTCACCGGTAGAAACAGCAATCTATATTACCTGGATGTAAGCCGACCACGATTTCCAGAATTCATAGCGATTTCAGGACGTAGTACCTCCCCTGTCGAGGTGGATACACTTGAGAATTGGTGTCAACAGGTAGCTAACGTTACTCAATGGACCAGCCACTCATTCATAGAACATCAGCTTGCAAATAACTATTTATTTGTATTTTGTGTCGACAACAACAGTAGTTGCTTATAGTGCAAACTACAAGCAAGCACAGGGGTAAAATGTAATTGGTTACCTTACTAAGTTGAGCAGAAGTAACGCAGCTAAATTGGCTAGCCTTCTATCTAGCAAACTACATTTGTTTACCTAAACCAAAATCTAGCTAGATCGCTTTAAAAATACACTGGCTAGACAGTCCAAAGCAAACTAATGTAATTAGCCAGATGCTATCTGGCGATGTGATTTGTAACTTTGCAAAATAACTTCAGCTAACGTTAGGTTACGTTAGCTACAGCCTACAAGACTGTATGTAACCATTAGCTAGCTAACTAACTACTGCAAAGGCGAACATGATTGGCATATGAGTTCTATTTACAGAGTCCAATCTTATGCAGCGTCATCAACATCAAGCTTAGCATTAGGAACTCGTGTTAGTCACCTTTGCTAAATCTTTCAATGACACCATAAAAAGCAAATAAATATACTGGAGCTAGTGTGGTGGATATTCTGATTTAACAAATGAGGAAAGCCAGGACCAAATCTGGTTACACTTGATCCAAAATCTTTATTGTGCTTATAAGGGAGCCGTCACAACAAGCACACAGAGTGGATATAGTGAGAGCTCAATGATTCGGAGTTTGGTCTTGCCTTATATAGCCCAACCTTGTTACATTTCCTTAATCCACCACAACTCTCAATGTGTCGTACCTAACCGATATCTACTGGATGAGGTGCCCAAATATTCTTTCTTCGGTGTTCTCGTGAGTACTAAGAACTGTTTGTTCTTAGAATAGAGGTTAAGGGGAGACTTTTGTTCGGAACAGAGATACCTCGTTCTGAACATGCAGGTTTCAGAGTACAGAGGGTGGGGGCAAGAACACGAGCCATGGTGGATTAGGTACAGAGTTAGGTGAAAACAGCAATTTACACAGCCAGAGTACAGTATTGTACATACCTATCATTTAAAGTAATGTAATACACATTTTTCACCCCCACACTAGGCATAAACATGGTTCATGTCTTGTCATAGTTGATGTGTTTATAAGTAGGCTCCAACTTCTAGTTCTATGTATTACGGAGGCTTGTTTATGCAAAACCTGAAGTCTAAATTGGAAAAAAAGCAGAGTTATTAGTCAGGATGGTGTGTGTGACTGACTGGTGTCTGTTGTGGGTGCGTATTATGTGTTTAGATTAGTCAGCATTATCTATTGACAAGGCGGATGGGTGGATATAGTACCTTGTTTGAGTTTGTATTGATGGGGACAAAGTAGTAAAATGTTGGCTAAATCACTGACTAGTGTGTGTCCTACAGACTAATCCTGCTGCTGATGACCTTTACACCAGCTTTAGTAGTACAGATCCTGTAGACCCATTGGATGAAAGTTTTCAAGCTCTGTCCTACAAACAAGCTCAACATCATCTGACTCTGAAGAGGAAAAGACTGCACAGTGCTGGCAAGAGCCAAAGTGTACAGTCTATGAGTCCATGGTCATGGAGCTCATGAAGTTCTGCCAGACCAGCTACCATTCACCAACACGAGGTGAATGACGAGGTTCACCAGCTGAAGAATATTCAGGACCCTGCCTGGAACATTCAGCCAACACAACATCCATATTCAGTTAGACCGATGTAGTAGTGTAATATAGAATGCATTGTATGCTCACAACTGCAGTGGTATAAAGATTGCTAGCTCTTGTACATATGTACACAAAACATTAGGAACACGTTTGTCGGGGCATGGAGTCTACAAGGTGTTGAACGCATTCCACAGGGATGCGCAGAATACAACTGGTGTAGACTTTACAGTGAAATGCTTGCTTACAAACCTTTCCTAGTGATGCAGTTGAAAAAATATTAAAATAGCAACTAACACAAGAGGAATAAAATAAATACACAAGAATGGGGCTATATACAGCGAGTACCAGTACCATTATCGAGACACACAGGAAGGTGATACATATGGGAAACTGCTGTGCATAATCCAGCAGCGTTGCAGTTTGACACAAACCGGTGTGCCTGGCACCTACTACCATACCCAGTTCAAAGGTATTTAAATCTCATCTTTCCCCATTCACCATCAATGGCACATATACACAATCCATGTCTAAAGGATTTTAAAAATCCTTCTTTAACCTGTCTCCTCCCCTTCATCTACACCGATTTAAGTGGGTTTAACAAGCGGCATCAATAAGGGATCATAGCTTTCACCTGGTCAGCATGTCATGGAAAGAGCAGGTTGGATAAAAGTAGAGACTCAGAACTAGAAAACAGTATATCATAGACTGCAGTTGAGGAACAATGGGAGAGTAAATCTGTTAAGACGCATGAAGGTTTCCATGTTCCATAAGGCATTTCTGCCAAAAGAATGTTCAAATGCCTCTTCTGTTAAGTAGTGACGTGGGACATATGCCTAGCTTCTTGAAATGGGTCACAATTCATTGTGATATTCGTTAGGTAGCTAGTTATAATATTCAGCTACAGTACATTTTGGGTATAGCAAACTAAGCTAGCTAGCTCAAATTGGCTAGTAGCGAAACTAGTGAGCCCCGTTATGGCTGAATCAATCACCAAATTGTGCTGCACTGAACAACACTGCCTCGTGTGAAAAGAGAGCTATATTGCTAGCTAACTTCTGTCCACAAAACAACATACTTGTTTGTCATTTGCCCTCCTGGTCCAGCTGGTCTAGGTTGCCACCGCCAGTTGATCTTGGAGATTCTGACGAACATCTCCAGCACACCTCTATCCATATGTGCGTCGAAACTTTGGTCTGTCACACACACACACATTCCTCTTCTGTCGGTATGGAAGGACAGCACCCGCATAGGCACCATCAGTCAGTCTGGCGATAGCTCCCATTGCTGCTTGCTGGTCTGACAATTCTTGGTCTCACCATCTCAACTCCTCCCATGTTAGTATGTAAAATAACATTAACTTTTTTGTTGTCCAGCTCTTCTTGGAAGGAGGAATCGACAGAAGCAGCCACTGTAATTATTTTAGCTAAACATCTCGGATAGATAGTGGACGGTAACATAGCTCCCGTGAACCTGTAGAAACTAGTACTGCCCAAAAAGAAAAGAAAGAAGCCTGCCTTCAAAACACAAAGGCCACAATAATTGCTACAAAACATGTTTAAATCAGACAGAAGGCTTAAATATCAACCAATGTCATTGGTTGAACTCCCACACAATTTTTCTTTAAACTACCGTTATAGTGCATAATTACGTCTGAAAAACCTCATTACTCATAATTATGTAGGGAGACTGGAAAAACACCCTTTAAGTGTAATGAAATGAGAATCAATGGGGGTGTTAAAAGTATTGGCGGTGCAGCCCCGAAGGTGCTCCCTGAGCCCTCTTTATTAGCCTGTAAACAGAGCTCTGGTCTCTAGTCCACCAGCTCCAAATGGACTGCATTGATCAGCAGATCAGACAAGGTTGGCTCCGGCTCTTTAATTGCTTGTGTCCCTCCTCATTCTCACCCCAACAGCTGTCAATTACCTCCCAGGTAAGCCAGGCCAGCAGCACTCATCGAGTTCAAAGCCAGGCTGAGGCATGACCAGAATACAGCTCAGAGGAGGTGTCTTGACGTCACTGGAGTCACATGGAGCCTTCTGGTCCATTTTATTATTCAGAAGAAAATGTGAATTCAATAGGAGGGAGGCATTAGTTACAGGCTTACTGGAGTATGAGATGACTCCTTATGTTCGTGCACAGTGCATGCATCAGTCTGTCTTCTTGAATTTAAAATTGACTTCTCTCGGGTAAATGGGAAGCAGTTCAATTGGCATAACAACGGCAGTAATTTCCTTGATCAAAGTTTAACGACAAGACGCAAATCTCTGAGCCAAAGAACTGTCATTCTGCAATGACTTATGTTTCTCATGATTATCCCATTTATCCTCTACAGTGCTTCTAAAACCTATGGGGTCCTTCAGATTATTGCTGGGGTAACACAATACAGAGCTTGACTAGCCATTCATGAACCTGACTGATGTGTTCCAAACTTGACAGAGCAATAGTTTAATTCAGTTCACAAAGTACTGCCAATCTTCAAGTCCTGGTGTACACATAATTGAGGACAGAATAGATTTACCCTCAGATGCCCCCTCTTTGGAAACACACATTACATCTGCACAGTGCCTGAATAGTGCAGCATTTTACCCCAGCACAGTGTGCCATCGTGCTGCAAGACATGTTCAACTTTCCAATTGACGTGAGATGTTAGAGCTGGGCGACGGACAAAAGTTAATATCGCGATAAATGGAAAAAAAACGATAAAACGATAAAAATCAGGGGGGGGGGGGGGGGTGCTAGAGCTGGGCGATATGGACAGAAAGTAATAGCAAGATAAATGCAACCATTTTGCTAAAACAATACTACGGTATTATAATTTTTTTTACAAACAGTTACTTTTCATTAGCGGCAGGGCTGTAGATTTTTTTGGGTTCCAGTGCCAAGAAAGACAACAGATAGTAGACTATGATTAAAAAAGTTAGCCATTTCATCTCCAGGAAATGCATAATTGATATTTTTGATGTGCAACCTGTCAAAATAGGATGCAGAATTATTAGATTTATTTTGGGCTCGTCAGAGAATTAGCCAACATCTTTGTGCATATTGGCTATATTATTCACCCCCTGAGGAAGTGGGAACTCAAAACATTTTGTTAGACTGCTAACTATAAATATGATATTGTTGCTATATAGCCATGTAGGCTAATTTATTCATCTTTCTGAAAATGTAGGCGAATGTCCTACAAACATCTATGCCTAGGATACTTGTAGGCCTGTAAATGGTGCGCTCGGCATCAATCCTGTACTACATACTACTCTGGTGGTAGAGTGGTATGAACTCAATATCAAGAGGTGAGAAATACATGTGACTCTCCTCTCTGTAACTAGAACAGTAGTTGCTTTGAAAACTGTGTTTTTCCCGCAATTGTATTTTGAGAAATAGCCATATGCTTGTGCTTCTCAGAATACATCTCTCCCTCCTCCGTGCACACAGTGGGGAGAGGGAGTGTGAGAGACTCGCTCACAAAGCAGCCGACAGCCAAAAAGGGACAGGCAGATGGTACCTTCAGAAAGTATTCATACCCCTTGACTTATTCCACATTGTGTTATGTTACAGCCTGAATTCAAAATTGATTAAATTTTGTTTTTTTCCCCCTCACCCATCTACATACAATACCCTATAATGACAAAGTGAAAACATTTTTGTAAATGTATTGAAAATGAAACAGAAATATCTAATTTACATAACTATTCACAAAATATGAAACAACCCAGCCTAGAGCTGGCCACCCGACCAAAATGAGCAACCGAGTAAGATGGACCTTTGTCAGGGAGACGGCCAAGAACCCAATGAACATTCTGACAAAACTACAGAGTTCCTTAGCTGAGATGGGAGAACCTGCCAGAAGGAAGTCTCTACAGCACTTCAACAACCTGGGCATTATGGGAGTGTCCAGACAAAAGCCACTTCTGAGAAAAAGGTGAACGAAAGCACGCCAGGAGTTTGAAAGACTGCGATCATAAGCCAAAAGATTGTGGTCTGATGAGATAAATTTAACTCTTTGGCCTGAATTCAAAGCGCTTTGTCTGGAGAAAACCAGCCACAGAGCATCACCTGATTAAAAACATCCCTACCGTGATGCATAGTGGTGGCAGCATCATGCTATGGGGATGCTTTTCAGGGGCAGGGACTAGAAGACTGGTAAGGATAGAGGGAACAATGAATGGAGACAAATATAGGCAAATCCTTGACGAGAACCTGCTTCAGAGTGCAAACGACTTCAGACTGGGGCAAAGATATGCGTTCCAACAGGACAATGACCCCAAGCATACAGCCAAAGTAACGCTGGAATGTCTTCAGGACAAGAATGGGACATTTTTTGAGTGGCCCAGCCAAAGCCCAGACTTTAATAACATTGTAAATCTGTAGAAAGACTTAAAGATCGCTGTTCACTGCTACCCATCTAATTTAAGAGCTTGAGAAAATCAGCAAGGAAGAATAGGAGAAAATCCCCAAATCCAAATGTGCAAAGATGATACAGACCTACCCAATACGACTCAAAGCTGTAATTGCCACCAAAGGTGCTTCTACAAGGTATTGACTCAGGGGTGTGAATACTTATGTAAATGACATATTTCTGTATTTACTTAAATACATTTGCGAAGATTTCTAAAAACATGTGTTCACTTTATCAACATGGGGTATTATGTGTAGAATTCAGGCTGTAACAAAACGTGTAACAAGGGGTATGAATACTTTCTGAAGGCACTGTACTTTCACAGCAGCAATCAAAATAATGCATATGCTATTACTGTTGACCAAATAATGTTGAACAATCTACAGGAACGTTGAATAGCAAAAATCACAGAAAATGACATACGTAAGCAAAATGCTTTGGTAAAAGGAAGGCAATGTGGGCCTCGTCTTGCTCAGAGCTGGAGGCCTATCAGTATGCTGGGCCACAAGCCTGAGGGGAGTTTTAACTATGTCTAATCTGCTCCCGTCATGCATAGGACTTAGCATGGCTGTCCGTTTGTGCAGGTGAGCAGTAGGACATGAGTTTGTGCCTGATGAGAAGCAAATGACAGTTTGATGTGTCAATTTTTGGGTCTCACTTTCACACCAAGGGAAGAAAACATGCCTGCTCTTTGTGCACTTAAATCTAGCCAGCTGGCGGCTATATTTTAAAGATTATTTTCGTTGCTTATCTGAGTCATGCTGAATGAAATGAAGATTCTGGCATAGCGTATGAATTTCAGATGCCTTGGTGGATGAACGGCCCAACTCTTTCATCAAAGAAAGAGTAACATTTTCCATCGTCAGTGTGTCACATATGAATGAAAGGAAAATGTACAATTGCATGTCAAAGCGCCATGTTCCCGTACACTCTAGGGAATTTCAAGTAAAGCTTTTGTGTTGGCTATTCAGTCACGACAAGGAGGAGTTCTGCATCTAAAATGTTGCTTTGAAAAGGGTAGAATATCTGAAAGGTTTCAATTATTCAGCTTTCGTTTAAAAAAATACAAAAAGGTGAGTCTTATGACTGCTTATGGATGATTCAGACATCTTGATCAAAAGAAAAATCTACTGATCATAGGCACTGCAAACCTGAAGCTGAGCAGAATCTGAGATTTGCCCAATGAAAGCCCCCTTAAGTCAGTAATTGAAGAGCAGGGAAGGTAATCCAGCAGTCCTGACAGTGGGGGACAGCAATTTCTATCAAACTGATTTAATCTAATAACTTTCACCTTTCTGTTGTTGGTTTAGTGAACCACGTTCACATTATAAATACCAGTAAGCTAACTTTGCTGAAGACTTGTGTTTGTGTCTCAAGTTAATGCCTAGGATTTATCTCTGCAGCCTAACAGTCTTGTGGCATGCAGACGACCCAGGGGGATTAAATATCCAAGGAAGAAAAAAATTGACTTTAAATACCAAGACAACCGTAATCGCATTTCAGGTGATGACAAATCCACTCCATGAAAGAAGTCAATGCCAACTTCTATTAGGTTGAATCATGAAGATGTCCACTTAGTAATGCATGTTGGACAGGCTATACCAGAGTAGATAGAGACAGCAATGATCTTCTTGTCATTTTTGTCAAGAGAGCTCCAAATTCATCACCGGTATAGATGGTAGTCTGTAGTCTACAACCGGAGTAGTCTGATGGTTCCACCAGCAAAAATATTATTAGCACCAACACTGTCCACATGAAAAATGTGTTGTTTATGAGTATGTGAGGTCCCCCAGTCACAGGGTTAAGGCCAAAGGTGTGTTCAGCACCAAAGTCAACATCAGAGAGGCTCCTTTGCTTTTCTGATAGTGACTGTTCACTCTACAGCCACACATGAAGCATTCCTTACTTCTTGTATTTCTATACTTTTTCTTCATACTGCCGCTCTATGTATCATGTATCTGTATTTTCGTTCTGGCATTTTGCACCTGCCCTATGTTTTGTTGGAGCTGCTTGAGAAATAAATTTCCCCTCGGGATCAATAAAGTACCTATCTATCTTCCTGAATACTGTTCTGGTATGACGTCCTAGGCCTAATGTGTGATGTAGTTTGCCTGTGGAGGACAATGTGGTATTTCCTGTGCTGGAATACTCTGGAGCAGAGTGCAGTCCACCTGTCAACCTCAGTGAGAGAGGCTGCTTAGCGAGACCAGCGTTTTCTGGCTTGGAGTATGAAATTAATTTACTTGAAATCAGGACCCATTCACCTCTGATGGGAGGACTAACAGCGTTGGGCTGGAAGCACTTACCACAGCTTAACACCAAATGGGAGAAGACACCAGGGGATGGTAGATATGCTTCCTGGTTCAATTATACAGAGGATAAATAATTACAAAACAAAAAGTCCCAACATAGGCTAATGAACTGCACAATGAGGGACCTGCAAACGCAGTAAGCACATATGCTTGTTGATGTGTAGCCTAATAGATTACGCAATTAACAGTCCAACAGTTTGGCCTAGTTTAATAGTGTATCATCTATACATTTACCCATGTCTCCATCCTTGAAACTCATTTCATTTCAGCTACTGTCCCTTTCATGTCCAGGGTAGTGAGGAAAAGGTGAAACTTCTAACAGAGATTTATTTTTAACAAGAGCCTTTATGGGAGTAGAATAGAAGCGGGGTAACAGGAGACCAGGCGGGAATGAGTCAGTCAGTATGCTTGCTAAATGTCTTCATCGACATAATATGAAATATGCACACTGACATTTTCTCTGCAATAGTGATCAAACACATACGCATACAAGGGCCTTCACCACCTGACATCGGGTTACTGTGATTAGCTTGCCATGTCTAGATGGACGTTATGTACGCAGGTTGACGTTTGTCATGAATCTTGCCTTGGAGGCAAAACAGAGATTTCCGCAAGATGGGCCAGCGGCAATGTCAAAATTGGTTATATGTAGAAATTCATATAAACAAAAGTGAGCTTTTTTGGTCTTCATCTAAGATTAGGGTTAGGCATTAGGGTTAGCAGTGTGATAAAGATCAGGTATAAAATCTGATTATGACTGTGGCTGTGCAAGCTAGAGACCACTCTGCAGAGCTGCCTCCAGGGCAAGATTCATGCATTATGTACAGCCGTGGGGAACATAAAACTATACATTGAACAAAGCCAACAACACTGTCAGACTAGAGTAGACATTACATGAGCTTATGACATCTTGCCATTTCACTTTCCAAACTTTGCCATCCACCTTGTATCCACCATGACTAAAAGCACCACTCTGCGCACACACACACACACACACACACACACTAGACTAGACAAAGCCAACAAAACTGACTGAGCAATCTGGCTCTAAATTCTACATTGCAGGCCAACAGCTGTCAGCAGCATATCCTCTTGGTCAACTTGGTGTCCAAACTTTAAGAGATCCACCTGTCTCCGTCTCTCGTTCCAGGTACGGAGGAGCACCTTCCAGATCATTAGTCTGGGAAAGCGATCCATCGCCCAATCAGATCAGAAGCCCTCACTAATAACCAGAGAGGCCAATTAGACTGAGGAGCACATGTCTCGTTTGACAGTTCCCACCGTTCCTCCATGAGAGGGGGTCTGCAGCACATTATTGCAGTACAGTGACCATTAAATCCAATTATTAGAACTGCTATGAAGACAGGACTCAGCTTAACAGACAATTTTTTAACTATTATTGTGAGCATATTGATTCCAGTGTCCCTGACTCCCCGTTGATGAAACAGATGGGTCTAGCTGGCTGCAGGAAATTCAGTCATCATGCCATTGTATCCACAGTTAAATCTTGTGATACAGTTTGTATCAGTGATGTTTTGCAGAGGGCAGAGCTGGTGTATGTTCTATGACAGACAAGGAACGACTACGAAAACAAGTATATTGATTAGTTACGTTGGCTTATTCTCCATCTGTTCTTTTTTCATTTTGCCAATGTCCTCGAGGGTCAACAAAACATTTAATGAGAAATGCCAACCTTCCTCAAAAAGAGTAGGACAAAAACAATTTTTGGCCAAAATGTAGGAAAATGCTTTCAACATTGAGATGGTTTCTACTAGCTAGGCCAAAGTATTGCATATTGGCCTTGGGCCAAAGAGAACGGGTTACTTTAGAATCAGGGCAGGTCTGACAAAATCATTGCGTGAGCTGCTCAGATTGAAATAACACTGGAGTAAACGTTTCCCTAATATTGGCTCAAACAGGGTTTCTGTGAAATATCTGTAAAAACGTAGAATAATCTACTTTCACAACCTACGCTTCCAGTCTCCACCTAGATGCAAAGTAGCCTATGCTAGGCCGAACCGGTATCCACTTTAATGCAGAATGAAGAGCTAACACTCCCAATTTATCATAAAGTATAATGAAGCAGGTTCATTAGAACTAAATCTTACTTGGCCTGTAACTCATATTCCAATAAGGGTAGGTTTACATTGCAGACATCCACATCGCAGGTAAACAATGACAACTGCTAACAGACACTGAGAAGTGTGAGAGCACTCTGTACCAGCCTCTCAATCACACATTACAGCCATTGATTTCTGTCCTTGACGAGACCCAGTCACACTGGAGTAGTTGGGGCTACAGTACAAAGCAGCATTGAGCATGGCTAATCCTCTGCTGCGAACAGTCTCAACTCATTGCATAATGTAGGCTAGTGGCAGGCTAATTTTGTACGGTAAATTTAGCCGACATCCCAATTTCAAATGCAAAGCTATCCACTTGCAGCTCTTCTGACTAGATGAGAGTAACCTTACTCCATTTGGACAGTGAGGACACCTAAACAAGAGCTGTCAATAAATGACCCCCTATGCATCAACAAAACAGGATATCCGGTGACATGCTGTCATGTGTTATTGTTGCAGTGTGAGGTCGTGGAGCCACCTGCATCCTGGATCAATCAGACAGATTCATGAAGCAGAACCTGCTGACATGGCTACAGAGGCTCCAATTACATCCAGCTGCTGCAGTAATTGACCACTGCTCAGCTCACAAAGAAATCTGCAGAGGAAACCAGGTCGGGCCCACACACTGCTTAAGTGGACGAATTATACACAAGAGACCAGGGCAGACTACAGTATAAAGAGAAACAGATCTACTTATAAACACAAAAAGGAGCCCCAGATGCCTTGCATTTAATCCCAGTCTTATATACAAACTCTAGCAGCCTTAACCTGTAGAGAATTTAATCAGCTGGGCTTCAAACTGTGTTTCAAAGCTCTGTTTAAATCTTTGGCTGGCAACCAACTAATGCAATATAATTCTACTCTTAGCTGGAACTGAATGAATAAATAAACCCCAAAAGTGAACGAGAAATGGGTTTTGTGATTTAATTTGAGTTTATCTTTGCTCTACATGGACGTCTAATTCAGAATGAGTAGCAGGGGAACCATTGCTCCTCTCTCGTCCAATAATAAAGGAGAAACGCCAGTCATAGAGCATCGTCCTGCACTTGGGGCTTTCTGTCCCGGTCAAACATCACCAAGGTAGTGCCAATACACACAGCCTCATTGGAACAGAACCGTGGACACTGGCTGGTTCTATTGACAGAGAGACTGGAGTCTGTCCCAGTCACCTCAGCTCTGCAGAATTTCAGCTGCTTCAGCCTCGACACCAAACACTGAAACACGGGATCGTTTCTCTTAAATTCTAATGATTAGCCAATGTAGTCTCGTCCTCTCTGCGTTCTGAGAGCAGAACGCAGAGTCAGAGGTTCAGGAGTAGACCGGTGAGGACAAACTTGACCTCATTGTTGGACTGAGATCTACAGACCTGAGTGAGACTCCATAGTTCACTGACAACACCAGTAATAAGCCACTAATCCCTAAAAATCTCTCCAGATGGGCGATTTCAGGAGAAATTCACCTCATGAGCACTGCTGCAGATACATGTTTTTACGGAGCTGCATGGGTAATGATCCAACGCATTTCCGTCTGGAGGCAAGCTTTCCACTTTGGTGTCCCCCATCAAAGGCTCGTCTTCCAGGCATTTACCCAAGTGTTGTTTAAAAGCCCTCTGCTTTCAAGTCCTTTATGTTCCCACACTGACTGACATTCAACATGTGTCATATTACGGATGGGTTGCTTGCTTCTTCTGCTACCGCTTCTAGTTGTACCGCGCAATCAATTTAAGCTGGCACTGCTACCCTAATAGCTAATTAATCTACTAGCCACTATGGAAGGTTTACGCTACAACACCCATAAATTGCTTTTTGAGCATTTGGAGTAGAAATTGTTTAAGCAGAGATGTTTACATCTCATCCTAATGTAAATGAGCCTGTCAAAAAGTTCTTAAGTTCTTCTTAATTCTAAGAAGAAAGAAATCACTTTTATTTTCTATGCTCTTTTTTGACAGTCAGGAAGTGTATTATACCTACAAAAACACACACCTCCCACGCAAAGTACTAACCAATAGCGTGCTCCATTGATTTCTTATCAGCTGAATGTCAAAAGACCAAATCAAATTCTCAGCAGGGTCTACGTTAACCGGTAATAGCCGGATTTTGGCTAATAAAAAAGTCAAAAGCCGATAAATAAACACTGGCGAATTGACCGGGAGAGATGGCTAATCATCGGTCTATAGATCTATGGAATTAAATTGGCACATGTATTTTCGTAAGCGTTTATGTTTATCACACACGTACAGCATAGAGATACATAGCCTATGAGCTATCACAGTGTGAGAGCTCCTGCTACAGCTTCTCAAACAGCTCATTTGTTGCTGCTGCAGTGAAAGGTGCTTTTATAAGCCCAATCATTGCGTAACAATTCTAAATGCAATCGCGTGTTAAAAACAGTTTTGATGGCCACGATTAAAAAGAGCTACTATTTAAAATTCTCAACTGGTATTCAATTCAATGTGGATATAGGCCATGGTAGGCTTCAGCGCGTCACACACTACTTTGCAATTAGCTGGAGGCAGTACGCATTTTGAAAACATACTTAATTGTTTGAAATCTGAATGTTTCACTTCATCTTATGAGGCATGTCTTGCCATGCTTCAAAGTAAAATACAACCATGTAAACGTGGAGGCAATTATTGTATAAAGACTTTTATATGCAATTGAAACCAGTAGCCTATTTCTCTCATGTTCTATTGGTTTCCAAATCAACTTTCTTTCATTGTCTAATAACAACCCATGCTAGTTGCTCCATCATTAGATCTCCCCTTTTTAAATTTCTAACGGATATTTTCATCTCTGTCACATGAAACCTTGCATGGCGGAGCGCTTTTAATAACAGGGTATTCTCGCAAATTGCATTATGGAATGAACATTTGCGTGTAGCCTACAGCCTTATAATGTATAATGTGAAGAAATAATAGTATATCAACATTTTAAGCTAAATGTTCTGATCTGTTGCATCAGCCTCATTGCTTTTTAACATTGTTTTTATTTTTTGTATGAATTTGGGATCTATCGTCCCACATCTGTCCCAGAGTCTGTTTTGAAAAGGCCATTTCTTTCTCGAACAGAACGACAAGCTGACCAATAGAATACGTAAACGTTTAAACTATGGGGGATATTAGATTGACATAGACTATCGATTTTTCAGTTCGTTACTCATCTTGCTTGCTTAGGAAAAGTAAATGTGGCAGTTATTCTAACATCAAAGTGCGCATTGGAATTCGGTAAGGACGCACGCTGTTGCATCCTCAAGTTGCAAGTTCTGTTAATATGAATTACCATAATCTAAATGTGATTTCTGTCATTCTGAACACCGTGGGTGGAAGCCCTAATCCGGTTACGCACCCGATGCATATAAGTCCAGTAAATTAATCAAATGTCAATAAATTTACTCAATTATTACTTTAACAATTACCCAATAAACCATATTACAGTGGCATAAATTGCTGTTCAGTTCAATAATAGAGCCTACTGGAGATCAGTGACATTTTTCATAGAGGCACTGGATATTAAACTTCTCTATGCTGGATGAGTACATGTTATTTTTCTGGACAAAAGTAAAGTCACAAGTGAGAGCCTCAGAATTTTAACCTGCTTACGCTTTAAGACGATCTGTGCTGCAAGTTTTCAGAGTCAATTCTTTCTACAGCAGAGCACCAAGCGGTGCACCAAAGGCAAGTTTCAAACACAGCACATAACTTTTTGAAGAAATCAGGGCTTGACATTAACGCTTGTCAAGGACAATTAAAAAAAGTGGTGGACAACAAGAATATATATGAGTTGTCCGAAAACAATACACCTCAAAATCACAATATTAAACAATTACTCTGATCAGAATTTGATCAGTGTCCTCTGAATGAGATGCAATGCGGTTCTCCCAATTTCTGCAGAGCTTAACAGAGTAGGATTTTGTAGGCTATTGCATTGACAAGGCAGAGCGGTCATCCGTGGTTACGAGATGCGCTATTTAGAGCAGATCCGTGTGTAACCACGTGTGCACAATTGTTGATATTCTTTGCCAATTAGTGAGTTATTTGCACAGTTACAGCACATATTTGGTCAGCAAACAGGCTTTGTACGGTCATGAAAATCCTGGAAAAGTCATGTGTGCATCCGCTGCTAGTGGGCCAATGGACAGAGGTAGACATTACAGCGTATAGGTCTAGCGTATAAAATAATGACAACAGACTAACTAGATAGCCAATTCAACACACAGTGTAGCCTGGCTAGTTATCTCTGTAGTTAAATATTAACATATATTAGGGCTGTTCTCAACAAGCTACTGAGCTTGTTGGCTGATGCTTTAAGCACACTGTGATTAAATAATTAAGACACAAATCACTCAAGAGGGAGCCAGAATTCAAGATAACCTAACCAGAAGAAGAAAAAAAAAAACAGTTCCCTAACCACCTCATCCGGCTGCTGGCCTTCACAGATTCTGCCATTACGCTCCCGAAGTTGCCGGTAATAGGCTACACCATATCTCAAAATCATTGTCATGTGATTAACAAAACCTATATCTAAATGAAAATTATCCTAATCTAAAAGTACAAATGGCCTACATATAGCCAACAAATAAAAACACTGCAGCCTGCAGGTAGAAAAAAATCCTGATAAAAATACATCACATTGGCTACGCATGGCCAAGGAAGTTGAAACATTGTATCAACTTGGTCAACTTAGTCCAGACCAAAGCTTATGCACTAACAAACTTGCAACATCGTATATTCTGGACCCTCAGAATTTCCCACACCAGTGAGCTCCAGACAGACAGCTGTATTTGCGGTACAAGTCCTTACTCAACATCGACAGGAGCGCTCCAAACAAAACAATCAAATTGACAGCTCGAAACTAGAATGAAAAAAACAATTTCTCACAAGTGTAGCCTAGGTTGTGCGCTCTGCAAACAAGGTGTCCACTCCGACAATGAAAAATATAATAATATATTAAATGCATTAACAGAAATTACAGTAACCAAACTAACATTGTAAATTACAAATTGTGGAAATTTACAGTAAATGTACTACTGGTGATACTGGTGAGCCTCCGCAATGGATTAGTCCACCGAGACAGGCGTCAATCAAGACGGAAATAAAAAATAAAGTTGACTAAATGGGGTCAACACTATCATATATTACTTTATTTGTCATGTCCTAAAAACTTTCCACCGGCATAATCACGCCAAGCTGTTGATGAAGGAGTACGTTAATAAACCAATTCTTCGCCTACAAACAAGTCTCGCCACTGCCCATATTGGGAGCTGAGAAATAAATCTGACACCCTTAGAAAGCTGGGATTCCCGTCTATTCAACATTGGTCATGTCAATCTGAGAACTTTAAAATATATTCTTAGAATAGCCTAATTGAGAAATATCTCCCATGCGGTCAATAGATCTCCCCTGAAACCTGAACATTTTAGACTTACAAGGTTATGTATAAACATGTCTTATTCTGCATTTAGACGAGGGATGCAAAAACCGCCAAACCAGTCTGCATAGCAAGAAAGACTGACACAAAAGTAAGCCAGCACAATGGTATGTGATACTATGGTGATTTCAGAAAAAGAAACAAACAGAAAAGAAATCAACATCCAGTAGAAAATAACGCTACTGCAGATGGGAATTTCTTTTTATATTGGAACTCTGGCAACAAGTCCCATCTACCGTGGCTGCTTAGGGCCAGCCTCAACTGCATTTACTGTCATTTTCTCAATGAAAACGATGACATCCAGTTACCGTCTAACTCAGTGTTTCCCAAACTCTGTCCAAGGGGTTTTTGTCCTACTACTACACAGCTGGTTCAAATAATCAAAGCTTGAGGATGAGTTGATTATTTGAAATCGTGCACCCCTTGAGGTCCCCTGGACAGAGTTTGGGAAACGCTGATATAACTCATACCATCTAAACGCAGCATTAGTTACTTACCTTGCTTTGAAGTAGCCTACTTTAGCCATTTTATTAAAATAAATAAATAAATAAATATATATATATATACAGTGGAGAGAACAAGTATTTGATACACTGCCGATTTTGCAGGTTTTCCTACTTAAAGTAAAAGTAAAACGGAAATCACATTGTATGATTTTTAAATAATTAATTTGCATTTTATTGCATGACATAAGTATTTGATCACCTACCAACCAGTATGAATTCCGGCTCTCACAGACCTGTTAGTTTTTCTTTAAGAAGCCCTCCTGTTCTCCACTCATTACCTGTATTAACTGCACCTGTTTGAACTCGTTACCTGTATAAAAGACACATGTCCACACACTCAATCAAACAGACTCCAACCTCTCCACAATGGCCAAGACCAGAGAGCTGTGTAAGGACATCAGGGATAAAAATCGTAGACCTGCACAAGGCTGGGATGGGCTACAGGACAATAGGCAAGCAGCTTGGTGAGAAGGCAACAACTGTTGGTCGCAATTATTAGAAAATGGAAGAAGTTCAAGATGACGGTCAATCTCCCTCGGTCTGGGGCACCATGCAAGATCTCACCTCGTGGGGCATCAATGATCATGAGGAAGGTGAGGGATCAGCCCAGAACTACACGGCAGGACCTGGTCAATGACCTGAAGAGAGCTGGGACCACAGTCTCAAAGAAAATCATTAGTAACACACTACGCCGTCATGGATTAAAATCCTGCAGCGCACGCAAGGTCCACCTGCTCAAGCCAGCGCATGTCCAGGCCCGTCTGAAGTTTGCCAATGACCATCTGGATGATCCAGAGGGGGAATGGGAGAAGGTCATGTGGTCTGATGTGACAAAAATAGAGCTTTTTGGTCTAAACTCCACTCGCCGTGTTTGGAGGAAGAAGAAGGATGAGTACAACCCCAAGAACACCATCCCAACCGTGAAGCATGGAGGTGGAAACATCATTCTTTGAGGATGCTTTTCTGCAAAGGGGACAGGACGACTGCACCGTATTGAGGGGAGGATGGATGGGTCCATGTGTCGCGAGATCTTGGCCAACAACCTCCTTCCCTCAGTAAGAGCATTGAAGATGGGTGGCTGGATCTTCCAGCATGACAACGACGCGAAACACACAGCCAGGGCAACTAAGGAGTGGCTCCGTAAGAAGCATCTCAAGGTCCTGGAGTGGCCTAGCCAGTCTCCAGACCTGAACCCAATAGAAAATCTTTGGAGGGAGCTGTAAGTCTGTATTGCCCAACGACAGCCCCGAAACCTGAAGGATCTGGAGAAGGTCTGTATGGAGGAGTGGGCCAAAATCCCTGCTGCAGTGTGTGCAAACCTGGTCAAGAACTACAGGAAACGTATGGTCTCTGTAATTGCAAACAAAGGTTTCTAAACCAAGTTCTGCTTTTCTGATGTATCAAATACTTATGTCATGCAATAAAATGCAAATAAATTACTTAAAAATCATACAATGTGATTTTCTGGATTTTTGTTTTAGATTCCGTCACTCACAGTTGAAGAGTACCTATGATAAAAATTACAGACTTCTACATGCTTTGTAAGTAGTATGTATGTATATATATATATAGTAAAGTGGTTCCTTGCATCATTAAACACCATTTTCAGTAAAATGTTTGGCTAATAGTGTAACAAAAAAAAAAAGAAAAGTTAATGTCAATTGATTTGAGCTTTTGGACAATTCAAAAAAACAAATCAATCCTACCCGTCTGAAGAACAAGTGGCAAAAAAAGTTAATGTCAAGCGCTGGAGATTATGTTAAAACTCACCTCACAAAATACCCACTTGGATGTACAACACTCTCTGAGGTGACTCTGAGGGGAAAAGAAATAGAAGTCAAGGCACAATCAGCAGCAATGTTACTTTCTTAGACGCAACCAACACTACGACAGAGACATGTCTAACACGGTACCAGCGACTCTCATCACAATCTGGTGATGAGTTCTGTTGTAGGAATCATAACATCAGGCCTGCGAGTGGTAAGCAGGATTACACCCACATTCATGAGCACAGAGATCATCATTACCTCTGATGCACCGTGGGCTTACATGAATCATTAAAAGACCACCTTTGATTGCATGTAAACAGTTGCTCATCTGTTCAGAAGGGTCGGATTAAATGCGGAAGACATTTCGGTTGAATGCATTCAGTTGTTCAACTGACTAAGTATCCCCTTTCCTTTCAGAAAGTGAGTCCTCTTGACCGCCTTGAACTGATGCCTGTGAGCAAGGAGCTTTTCTTGTGTTGCTAGGTTACAAAACTCTCCTCCATTTGAGGCACAATCAGCAGCAATGTTTATTTCTTACAAGCTCTACGACAGAGACATGTCTAACAGTACCAGCAACCATTATCACAATCCAGTGACTAGATCCACTTTGCCTGAATTCTAGGAAACATGTGCAGAGCTCCCTGCCTTCCAGGGACGTCTTTATCAGGCAGTGTATGAAAAGGTAAAACGAGTCCTATAGCGACATAACCTGAAAGGCCACTCAGCAAGGAAGAAGCCACTGCTCCAAAACCCCCATAAAAAAGCTAGACTACGGTTTGCAACTGCACATGGGGACAAAGACTGTAATTTTTGGAGAAATGTCCTCTGGTCTGATGAAAAAAAATAGAACTGTTTGGCCATAATGACCATCGTTATGTTTGGAGGGAAAAGGGGGAGGCTTGCAAGCCGAAGAACACCATCGCAACCGTGAAGCATGGGAGTGGCAGCATCATGCTGTGGGGGTGCTTTGCTGCTTGAGGGACTGGTGCACTTCACAAAATAGATGACATCATGAGGAAGGAAAATAATGTGGATATATTGAAGCAACATCTAAAGACATCAGTCAGGAAGTTAATTTGTGGGCAGAACTGAAAAAGCATGTACGAGCAAGGAGGCCTACAAACCTGACTCAGTTACACCAGTTCTGTCAGGAGGAATGGGCCAAAATTCACCCAACTAATTGTGGGAAGCTTGTGGAAGCTACCTGAAATGTTTGACCCAAGTTAAACAATTTAAAGGTGATTTACGATCTGACAAGAAATTGACGAAAGTGTGAATCCAGTGCCATTGGTAGTTTAAAAAAAAAAAGTTTTACCCTTTCCCATTACAAAAATTCAGAATAGTTTGACCCTTCATAGGAAAGACAATGATATATGTCAAGATATAGTAGAGATGACTGAAGAATGAGTGCAGATAGCTCAAATATACACAGAAATTAAAGTATAAGTTGCCGAAGGGTTGCAATGGGTCGGAAACTTTCCAGTAAATTTCAGGAATTTTTCCGGAAATTTTCCATGGGAAGTCAAGCCATGGAATTTGGGGAATTTTGCTTAAATTCATAAAGTTAGCTTATAACAGTGAACCTTTTTTGTGAGACACACATAAGGCAATTCTAGGCCTTGTGGCATATTTTGGTTAAACTATCCCCAATTCAATGAAATTGCAACCCTCTACATGCACAGTGCATTCTTCCATCACATGTGCAGTGCACTATTCCATCACATGTACAGCTGATGCTCAAGATCTTGCACAGTAATGATATGCTATTGAGCCCACACTAAGTAGTAGTACTACACTGTCTGAGCCAAGGACTACATGCTTTCTGGTAAGTTTTGATTACAATACTGGGTGGGGTGAATATATTTTATGACATACATGATTTTTTGTTAACTAGTAAATAGTAGCCTACAGCAAAGTGTGCTTAAATCATTTCTAACTTGTTCATTTCTGCTAGTTAGTTTTTGTTACCAAGTGGGTTTTAGCTTGCTTGAGCCTGCTAACTGAGGAGTGTTAATTCACCTGTTTCCATACATGTTTCATTTTAAAACATTTATCTTACAAAGGAGTTGTTTAATCTAACTGCTTTACTATTTATCTGTACATGGAATTGTATTTGGGTTTTGTTTTTACTTATATTTTTCTAATCTTTACCGGTAAATGCCACGGGCATTATCTGATGTGTGGAGACATTTCACTGCAGCTAATGTAGAAGGAAAAGCTGTGTACATTTGCAAATACTGTCCCAAATCATGTGAAGAATGCAATAAAGATGCAGAATGATCTGGCCAAGTTCCCTCAGTGCTCACAACAAGCAACCTTTGACAAAAGTCCCTCTACTTCTATTTGAGGTGAATATTATGAATCAGACACCTTATCGATAGCAACAGCTCATGGTCCTCCTGGAATCCGTTTTTTTGACTCAATGGAGAAATGTAGTCAGAGAAATGCTGATGAATGTCTGGCTCGAGCTGTGTATGCAACTGTTTCACCTCTGATGCTCACAGGCAATGTGTATTGGAAGAGACTTCTGAATGTTCTTTGCCCAGCATACACCCCTCCAACCAGACATGCTTTATATACTCATTTACTGGATGCAGAGTTCAACAGAGTTCAAGTGAAGGTCAAGCAAATCATAGAGAAAGCAGACTGTATTGCAATCATCTCTGAAGGGTGGTCGAATGTTCGTGGGCAAAGAATAATTAACTACATCTCCA
The DNA here is from genome assembly GCA_023634145.1 of Thymallus thymallus. Lineage (NCBI taxonomy): Eukaryota > Metazoa > Chordata > Actinopteri > Salmoniformes > Salmonidae > Thymallus > Thymallus thymallus. The sequence goes on from CM042385.1 coordinate 17,412,490, forward strand.
CAGACACAAGGGACAACAGACACAAGGGTCTCTACATTGCAGATGAGCTGAAGGCAGTCAGCAATGACCTTGGACCACAGAAGGTATTTGCACTAGTGACAGACAATTCTGCAAACATGAAGGCTGCTTGGTCTAAAGTGGAGGAGTCCTACCCTCACATCACACCCATTGGCTGTGCTGCTCATGCATTGAAGCTGCTCCTCAAGGACATCATGGCACTGAAAACAATGGATACACTCTACAAGAGAGCCAAGGAAATGGTTAGGTATGTGAAGGGTTATAAGTTATAGCAGGAATCTACCTCATCAAGCAAAGTGAAAAGAATAATTTAAGCTGCCCAGTGACACCCGTTGGGGTGGTGTTGTCATCATGTTTGACAGTCTCCTGGAGGGGAAGGAGTCTCACCAAGAGATGGCCATGGACAGCCACATCAAGAGGATCCTTCTGGATGATGTATTTTGGGAGAGAGTGGTAAGCAGCCTGAAACTCCTGAAACCTATAGCAGTAGCCATTGCACGGATTGAGGGAGACAATGCCATCCTGTCTGATGTTCAGACTCTGCTTGCAGATGTAAGAGAATAAATCCGTACTGCCCTGCCCACTTCACTGTTGCTCCAAGCAGAGGAAACCGCAGTTCTGAAATACATCATAAAGCGTGAACACTTCTGCCTGAAGCCCATACACGACGCAGCGTACATGTTGGACCCCAAGTGTTCTGGCAAGAACATCCTGTCTGGTGCAGATATCAACAAGGCCTATGGTGTCATCACTACAGTGCCTTGCCACCTTGGCCTGGATGAGGGCAAGGTTCTTGGTAGTCTGGTGAAGTACACTTCCAAGAAAGGGCTTTGGAATGGAGATACAATATGGCAGTGGTGCCAACATATCTCAGCAGCCACCTGGTGGAAGGGACTTTGTCGATCTGAGGCTCTTTCGTGTGGTGGTGTAAGTTTTTGTTCTACATTATGTTATTTTTCAGTACTACGGTTTAGAACTTGCAATAATGGTATTTCACTGTGCTTGTGCACATGACATTAAACCTGAAACATAACATCAAGCCTGCGAGTGGTAAACAGGATTACACCCACATTCATGAGCACAGAGATCATTGTTACCTCTGATGCACAGTGGGCTTACATGAATCATTAAAAGACAAGTTACTCATCTGTTCAGACAGTGAGTCCTCTTGGCCGCCTTGAACTGATGATGGCAGTGAGAAAGGGGATTTTCTTGTGTAGTTAGGTTACAAAACTCTCCTCCATATGAATAACCAGTTCGTATGTCAGTCCTCCTGGTACAGTGTCCCTGTCTCTTTCTCAGTCTCTCTCTCTCTCTCACACACACACACACACACACTAGGTATAGCAGATAATGGGTTAGAAAGGTTGTTGCTAGCTAGATAACTTAGATAGCCATGTTGTTTTGGTTTATGACAAAAACAGGATTCTAATATCCCAGAACTCTTTGCAACAATGGGATCTGCCAGAGAGATATTTAGAGAGTTAGGCCAACTATTACAATTTGGAATATTGGTCTAAATCTAGACATTCTGTTATATCGCATTGTTTGAGTATTCGCCATGTAATGTTAATGGTGAGCTAACATGGCTGCCATAGAATGTTAAACTGTCATGTAAATGCATCATAATGCAGAAATAGCATTGCCCAATTCTCTAAACACATGGCTCTGGGACCAGCCAGAGTTATATTTCTATGCCAGAAGGATCAACTATAACGGCACTGGTATAGAATTAGCAATAGGATCTCTATGGGCGCTGGTCCCAGATTTGTGACGACGATGTCTTGTATATTTTGTACCTTGGAGGTATTCACTAGGACCCAAACAGAACCAAACAAACTGAAACGGGGAGGGGCCTATATTAATTTGTACAAAACGTTTTCCGTTTGGAATAAACAGTTTCCGTTGCAAAACGTTTGCAACTGTTTGTTAATATGGTATTCGTGCTAAAGTTAGCTAGCTACGTAGCTAGGTAACCAAGAATGTGTATAACTCACCCTCATTGTCATCCGTGAGGTAACGTTAGATAACTAGCTAACCCAATTGATGAGAACTGCGAGAAATTGTGCATGGGTTATGCCTTCTAGTTTGTTAGCAACCAAATAAACTTTCCTCGAGTTATTAGATAGCTAGCTAACGTTAGTTGGCTGGGTTTGTGACTTAACTACGCGTTAGCTAGCTAGCTACATTAGCTAGCTACACACGCGGAAGTTAACTACCTAATGTTATAACAGCGGAATAGTGCAAACCATAGTTCTATTCACTAAAAGTGCCTTACTTCAGGTGTTTCTTTCACAGTTTCCAGCTTTCAGACGGCACCCCTTTCCCGGATCTTTTTTATTTTCTCTGTTAATAGCTTCGCACGCCACTCAGGTATAGCACGATATAAGCGCCGCGCACAGTTTACAACCTTTGATGCAAGCAACTCACTAGCAACGGCCCCAGTGTGTCAGCTGACCAAATTACGCGAGATTTTACTTCTGGGTTAAAGTCAGTGCCAAAATAAACTACAAAATAGATTTATGGGAACCCGGAGGACAACAACACGTGCGTGTTGTTGTCAAAGGCGCAATAGCGCCCTCTGTCGTATATCCACGTGGAGAGAAAATCCATGCTCTTTTCATGGTGAAAGGTGGCATTGATCATACAACTAAATATTGTCTGATTTTCTCACGGGCATTCTGCACTGTCTTTTTATATTATTTTATCAGGTAAATATACTTGTATGGGAGTCCAGACTGCAGCATTAACTGCCTTATATTTGTATCCAGTCCATGCAGGTATGTTGTGAAATGTGACGATTTTGTATTTCGTGTTTAATGTGCCTAGTTAGCTGGTCGTTCATTTTGTTACCTGTCCGGTCATGTCAAAAATGGCGTTGTTGCTTCATTAGTATGTCTCTAACCCAAGACTAACCCAAGACAGACCACAGCCTGTCGTTTCCAATAGGAGCAAAATAGTCATGGTGGGCAGAACGAGAAAGGTGGCAGAGCCAAGCACGAGCTAGCGAGATCCTGTTGGCGTGCTCTCAGGTATAATGGTACAATAGTACTCTCTAAGAAATATTTAGCACATATTAGCAAATTATTAGTGTATTGGTGTACAACATTTATAAAACGAAATTAGTCTTTTGAAAATATGAACATATACATTTTATACAATTTATTTTTTGTTGATGTGGAGTTTGCTCAGAGCGTGATGAGGAGAGGCAAATATACTTGTATGGGAGTCCAGACCGCAGCATTAACTTTTGCCTTGTATTTGTATCCATTCCATGCAGTCATTAAAAGAGAGACAACCAGCAGAATTGTGTCCAGAGCCTTGTCTTCCACCTACACCTTACCAGAACACAGTGCAGAAAGGTACCGGTGCAGAACTGGTTACACTTTTGTTAATGTAGTGTACAGTGTCATTAATCATACAGCCATTACCCACCACAGGTAGGGCAATATGATTACCCCACCCAAACTAGGCCTTTCTGAGATATGAAAATTATCAATGAAATCACCAGGTAGCCTCATGTTCTGGCAAAGATTGCTAAACTGTATTTTATATACATATGGTGACCAGAAATGTTCTTTGGTTTTGCCTGGCAAAAACAGAGTAGCCAAACTACGTTAATATTATACATTAACGTAGTTTGGCTACTCAGTTTTTGCCAGGCAAAACCATAGAACATTTCTGGTCACCAACCAGGTTTCCATCCAACAATTTAATGCGGATGAATTACCTGACGCATAAAAAAAAAGTCACAACCGGGTTGATGGAACCAGGATATAGCGGTACAGTTTTATAAATGCCGACAGACAATGTGTTATTTCGACGTTGTGGGATCTTTTTGTGTTGGTGAAATTAATTATGCGAGAAATGGTGGTGGAAACTGATATAATATTCCAAAATATCAAAGTAAATTTGGAGTCACTCAATGATATGGTGTGTGGTCCTTCCACTACTTTATTTATTTATTTTTATTAAACATTTTCTAAGACTCGGGGACACCATGCAGTTTATAAGGCTGCAGATTCAACGAATTAAGATGAACTTCACAGGGTGGTGAAAGTGCACCACGCTGTTTTATCCATTAAAAATAATATTGCTCTTATCTGTAATATAGGTAGCCTACCCGTACTGTTTCTGCGACCTGTTAGACTAGAGCCATGTGCCAAGACCAGAGTGGGCACGTTTGCTATATACCGCAACAGGTTTTGTAACAAATGGAAACCCATTGAAATTGTATTTTTCATTCGTACATGGGAATTTAACCGCAGCAGTTATTTTTAGTTGGATGGAAACATGCTCGCATTGTTTAATGCAGATTGTAGAATATTTGCATAAAAATCTGTCGCCAATTTGGATTGAAACCTAGCTACTTATCTGGATATGTGCGACTTTGTGCGCCAATGTTGCTAACTTGTCAATGGTCGACGGTTAAGACGTGCAATTTTGGGGTTCTGAAGCAGACTAAATATTTTTGAAACAAGAATTTGGTGCAATTCCGTAGGCCTATGTTAGTGGCCAGATCGAATAAGCACAGGTATAAATATAAAATACAAATGGTAGACTATATATGAAAAATATTTTCCCCATTAAGTTTCACACTCGTGACCCCCAAAACATCCAGCGCACTAGCTCACCCTTATCCGACCTGTATTGATTGACAGTTTTCTGGTCCAATCAGAGTGCAGAGTGTGCGTTTTACTAGTCAATTTGTTTTTTGGATTGTGCGATACTCTTTCTGGCTGCGTGGAAAGTAGGCCTAATCCACCGAGACTCTGTGCCACAAAATGAGTGACAAAATGTTACAAAACCTAGCCAGATCATTTCAAGTCATTAATCTCAGGTCAAAGTTATTTATTTAATTTTCTATCAAGTCATCAAATTTGTAACTTGCGTCCAAGTCACGTGACTCGAGTCCACGCCTCTATCTGGCAAACAAAATGGTCTGTTTGTGTGTATGAAAGTCCAGTGACTTGATAAAACTAGCAATATAACCAAAAATAATACTGCCAGTGTAACACCTTGGTGTATTTGGTAATAAATTGAAATATCTCAAAATTAGTTTTCCAGTAACACTATCAGTAAGACTCCAGAGTCCTTTTCCAGGTGCACCTCTTGGGTCTACAATTAGCTTTCCTTCTCTTTCCCTTGTGATCAAAGAAAATTGGATGACTGTCTTCTCCAAATGCACAAAAGATTAGATAATTACTGAGGTTATAGCTGGCTGTCTCCCACTTTCCCTTGGCTTAACAAGCAGCAAAAAATACTCTTATTTCTGTCCATCGGCTACGTTTCTCAGTCATTATCCGTTTCTACAGCTGTCAAATTATTCTTATTAGAGTCTTTTAATGGGTTCTCTGGGAGTCACTGTCAAATTAAAACAATCATATTTAACAGATGCACATGATGTACAATGCCAGTACAGAGGTGAGGAAAAATTTGCATAAAAGCATTGACAACATTTTCTTAATGTCCACTCCCATCATAACATATATCAGATGCAGAATGAGGTATGTGGTTGAAGAGTCAAATATAGCATTATGAAATTGTTGAAGTGCTTGTTAGATTACCACTATAAATCTCATGATTCAGTCTTCCATATGGTCAGACTGGTAGACGACGGTATCCAGTATCTAACCTAACATACCATATGTGTACATGCCACCCAGCCTTGACCCTTGTCTGATCTGTAATAACACAGCAGTCTGTTTGGCCCCCTGATGGTGGCACTCACCTGTGACTATATGTTCTAGCCCTGCCAACAAACTGCTTTGCAATCTACACCTATCAACATCACCTCTAGTGACTCCTTTAGGCCTGAACCCATACATGTACAGCTTATATACTGTAACTGTAGGCTATTTGTATTTATTTGTCATGTTATGAGACTAATTAGTAATGGCATTGGTCTGTTGATGGGGTGCAGTATGTTCTCCCAGTGTGGGGACATGGTTTGCATCCCAAATGGCACCCTATTCCGTATACAGTGCATTCAGGAAAGTATTCAAACCCCTTCCCTTTTTCCACATTTTGTTACGTTACAGCCTTATTCTAAAATGTTTTTTTTTCTCATCACTCTACACACGATACCCCATAATACAAAGCAAAAACACATTTTCAGAAATGTTTGCAAATGTATTAAAATTTTTAAACTGATATACCTTATTTACATAAGTATACAGACCCTTTGCCATGAGACTCAACATTGATCAGGTGCATCTTGTTTCCATTGATTATTATTTTATAATTTTTTATTTCACCTTTATTTAACCAGGTAGGCCAGTTGAGAACAAGTTCTCATTTAAAACTGCGACCTGGCCAAGACAAAGCAAAGCAGTGTGACAACAACAACACAGTTACACATGGGATAAACAAACGTACAGTCAATAACACAACATAAAATCTATACACAGTGTGCAAATGTAGAAAGATTAGGAAGGTAGGGCAATAAATAGGCCATAGTGGCAAAATAATAAAAATTTAGCATTAACACTGGAATGACAGCTGTGCAGATGATGATCTGCAAATAGAGATACTGGAGTGCAAATTAGCAAAAAATTATAAATATGGGGATGAGGTAGTAGGGTAGGCTATTTACAGATAGGCTGTATACAGGTGCAGTGATCGGAAAGCTGCTCTGACAGCTGATGCTTAAAGTTATTGAGGGAGATGGTAGTCTCCACCTTCAAAGATTTTTGCATCTTTGATATGTTTCTACAAATTAATTGGAGTCCACCTGCAGCAAAATTCAATTGATTGGACATCCCACAGTTGACAGTGCATGTCAGAGCAAAAACCAAGCCATGAGATCGAAGGAATTGTCTTTAGAGCTCCGAGACAGGATTGTGTCGAGGCACAGATCTGGGGAAGGGTATCAAAACATTTCTGCAGCATTCAAGGTCCCCAAGAACACAGTGGCCGCCATCACGTCAAGGGAAGACGTTTGGAACCACCAAGACTTTTCCTAGAGCTGGTCGACTGGCCAAATTGAGCAATCAGGGGAGAAGGGCCATGGTCAGGGAGGTCACTCTGACTTAGCTCCAGAATTCCTCTGTGGAGATGGGAGAACCTTCCAGAAGGACAACCATCTCGGCAGCACTCCACCAATCCACCTGAGAGCCAAGCTTGCCAAACATTCTACAAACCTGTTTTTGCTTTGTCATTAAATCAAATAAAACAATTTAAAAATCTCCTGTAGCCCTTTTCTGCAGTCAGGTGACCTAGTGCACTCACGGGTGGAATGTAAACATTTTTAATAATTTCTTAATTAATAAACATTGAAAAAAAACGGTTGAAAATCCGGTGTTTCATCGTCAAACGGTTATATGAAGTGTAATACTGGGATGCACACTCATTATTTAATACATTTAAACTCTGACATGGTACAGGTGTCTTTTTCTTTTTTTTTTGCTCATAGAAAAAGGTGTTTACATTTGTTTCTACCAAGAAACACTGATTTATCCCACTGCAGTAAAAGGTTAATAGGAGACTGCAAGCCTGGTAGTCGTCTCGTGGCTCTATGGTTACTGTTGTGATCATTAATAAGCTCAGTGTGTAATGCCGGGATATGAACAAAGCCAGTTATATCCAGTGTATTCTCATTAGAGAGGGATTATCAAATGTGCCAGCATGCTCTGCAATCCCACATCATTAACCCCCCCCCCCCCATCTAGGACATCTATTTTAGTCTATTAACAAAGCATCAATAACAATATATTTCCACCAATGTCTAGCACACATGTGAAAATGTTGTTTGTCTAACTGTATGGTGTTTATGCTGATTGAGGAGTTTATCACCATATAATGATCCATTAATATTCCCAAATGGGTGATAATACCATTACCGTCTTTGTCTCAGCAGGGGAGGATGTGGTTAACAGCAAGGGAAGATGTGATGTTACCTGGTTAACAGCAGGGGAGGATGTGATGTTACCTGGTTAACAGCAGGGGAGGATGTGACGTTAACAGCAGGGGATGATGTGTTGTTACCTGGTTAACAGCAGGGGAGGATGTGCTGTATACTGTCTAACACAATACAGTACTACAAATATTGTTGTAAAAACCGACACTGGATTAGAGAAGCAGGGGAGTGAAAATGTTATTTTGCACAGACCTGGAACAGGACAGGAACAGCGTCAGAACCGGGTGACATATGACAATCAATTCTGAAGCGGGGAACAGAGCAGGGTAACAGACAGATATAGGGGAGGTAATAACAAAGGTGATTGAGTCCAGGTGAGTCCAATGAATCGTTGATGCGCGTGACGAGGGAAGCAGGTGTGCATAAGGATAGTGGCAGGGGTGCGTAGTGCTGGGCAGAGGGAGAGCGGGAGCAGGCGTGACAATTGCATTATTTGTGTAGTACAGGCCTGGCTACATTACATTCCCATTGTTGAATACATTATTGATGACTAACGTTTAGAAGCAAGACAATACACACAGTGAGTAGATATCAGGTAGGTCCCAGCGGAAAGTCAGATGCTTAAGGTTGACACATTTGGGTTAAAATCCCTCAATAGAAACCTATTTAGGAACCACTTAAAACATTAATCACAGCCTCCACTGAAAAATCTAACGGCCGGTTTCCTGGACACAGATTAAGCCAATGTTGCACATGAGGATGTGTGAAACTTACTCCTCAGTCTGAAGTGTCCCCACTTGAGCCAGCGAATAGCTAATGTATACTCATCCATGTTGTAAGCAATTTACCACACATGTTGTTACATTGATTGTAAACAGTCCAGTCAGAACATGAAAAGGAGATTGCCTACATGGAATAACCTGCTGTACTCTGTAGAAAACATGCCTTTCCCTGTCAGCAGTGTAAACGTGTGAGTCTGTGGGTACCTACACCTCCGCAGGCATCCTATTTCCTCCCAAGGTGCACTGCTTTTCTACTCGGAGCCACTCTGTTTCTCTCATTTGATGTTACATTACCGTGCATCCCAAGTATTTTTGGAGTACACCGTGTGTGGAATGGTGCGAAGCATTTCGAGATTCAGGACTGCACAAACCTCATCATGTCCACTGCGATTAACAGTAAAAGTTTTGTATCCTAGTAACAACACCCAAGAAGTGCTCTGATCATGCCTGCAGGCAACAGTACAAAGCAGTGGAGAGGGCTTACTACATATGAACTGATTAACAAATGTTTACATGCAATCAAATGTCTTTTAATGATTCACTCAAGCCCACGGTGGTGCATCACAGAGATAAGGGTGTTTCCAATCGCCTGATGGTATGTTTACTAGAATCCAGGAGAAATGGATCCTATTCAGAAGATGAATCCAATCAGGCAAATGGTGATTGAATGGTTATTTTAGACATGAGTAGCTGTGGGTCCCTGTACACCAGGACATTGCTGTTGATTGTGCCTATATTCCCTCCAGCGGTCAAATGGAATAGTATTTTCCATGCAGTTCTGATGAGATGACCTGAGCTCATCCTGTGACAAACACTTTTCTCCCATCCAATCTCTTAAATGTGCACGGTTGAGGGAACTCTTCTCAATACACAAGTAGGCATCCTAAACTTTTTTGACCAAGTTTTTATTTGTTTAGTGATTTGTTGGGGGTGGGGGTTACAGGTACAATATCCATTTCAATTAATATATTCTGTTTATATAACATGTACACATAGGCTGCACCTCAAAATAACTAAAGTAAGAAATACATAGAGTTCAAGTAATAATAAATTCAGTAATAAAACAGGAAAATAAACAAATAAGTGAGCCTCCACCCCTAAACCTCCCATTCCCAACAACACCCAGACAACATGTCTCCATCCAACCTCCCATCCTACCCCTTGTCAGTCACCCCCAACTTTTTATTTAATCCATTTTAGAAGGCTGTAACGTAACAAAATGTGGAAAAGTCAAGGGGTCTGAATACTTTACAAATGCACTGTAGGTGTATAAATATGTTTGGACCCACCTCATTCAAGTGTTTTTCTTTATTTTTACTATTTTCTCCATGGCAGAATAATACTGAAGACAGCAAAACTATGAAATAACACACACATATATACACACACACACACACACACACATATATATATACAGCGGGTGAAATAAGTATTGAACACGTCACCATTTTTCTCAGTAAATATATTTCCAAAGGTGCTATTGACATGAAATTTTCACCAGATGTTGGTAACAACTCCATTTCTGAACTTAATCTTTCTAAGTTCAGAAATGAAGTTATGTGTAATAATATGAAATGACACAGGGAAAAAGTATTGAACACATGAAAAAAAAGGCATGGAAAGCCAAGACAACAGCTGAAAACTATCAGTAATTAAAAAGCAATCCAGCCCCCTGTCAGTGCAAATTAATATCAGCTGGTTCAGTCCCAACTGATGGCCTACAAAAAGGTCTCATTGCCACACAAGACACATCTCATCATGGGTAAAAGCAAAGAGCTGTCTCAAGACCTTCGCAACCTAATTGTTGCAAAACATAATGATGCCATTGGTTATAGGCGCATTTCTAAGCTTCTGAATGTTCCAGTGAGCACTGTTGGGGCCATAATACGGAAGTGGAAAGACAATCATTTCACCATAAATTTGCCTCGACCAGGTGTTCCTCGCAAGATTTCTGACAGAGGAGTGAAAAGAATAATCAGAAGAGTTGTCCAAGAGCCAAGGACCACTTGTGGAGAGCTTCAAAAAGACCTGCAATTAGCAGGTACTGTTGTCTCAAAGAAAACAGTAAGTAATGCACTCCACCGCCATGGCCTGTATGCACGCTCACCACGCAAGACTCCATTGCTGAAAAAAAAAGCATGTTGAAGCTCGTTTAAAGTTTGCTGCAAAACATTTGGAAAAGCCAAATACTGGGAGAATATAGTGTGGTCAGATGAGAGCAAAATTGAACTGTTTGGATGTCACACCATGTTTGGAGGAGAAATGGCACTGCACATCACCCTAAAAACACCATACCAACAGTGAAGTTTGGAGGTGGGAACATCATGGTGTGGGGCTGCTTTTCAGCAAATGGTACTGGCAAACTTCACATAATTGAAGGAAGGATGAATGGGCAAATTTACAGAGACATTCTTGACAAAAATCTGCTGCCATCTACCAGGATGATGAAGATGAAACGAGGGTAGACATTTCAGCAAGACAATGATCCCAAACACACAGCCAAGGAAACTCTCAATTGGTTTCAAAGAATGAAAATAAAGCTGCTAGAATGGCCCAGCCAATCACCTGACTTAAATCCCATTGAAAATCTATGGAAAGAACTGAAGATCAAGATTCATAGAAGAGGCCCACAGAACCTTCAAGATTTGAAGACTGTTTGTGTGGAAGAATGGGCCAAAATCACACCAGAGCAATGCATGCGACTAGTTTCTCCATACAGGAGGCGTCTTGAAGCTGTCATTACCAACAAAGGCTTTTGTACAAAGTATTAAATAAATATCAGTAAGTGTGTTCAATACTTTTTCCCTGTGTCATTTCACATTATTACACATAACTTAATTTCTGAACTTATTTGTTTTGGTTATTTGTTTTGGTTTTCTTCACCTTTTTTTTTCTTTAAACTGTGTTGTTGGTTAAGGGCTTGTAAGTAAGCATTTCACTGTAAGGTCTACACCTGTTGTATTCGGCGCACGTGACAAATACAATTTGATTTGATTTGGATCATTGTCCTGTTGAAAAACAAATGATAGTCCCACTAAGCGCAAACCAGATGGGATGGCGTATCACTGCAGAATGCTGTGGTAGCCATGCTGGTTAAGCATTTCGCTACACCTGCAATAACATCTGCTTAACACGTGTATGTGACCAATAAAATTTGATTTGATTTGATTTAAGTGTGCCTTGAATTCTAAATAAATCACAGACAGTGTCACCAGCAAAGCACCCCCACACCATCACACCTCCTCCTCCATGTTTGTTTCACGGTGGGAACCACATATGCGTTCATCTACTCTGTGTCTCACAAAGACAACGCGGTTGGAACCAAAAATCTCAAATTTGGACTCATCAGACCAAAGGACAGATTTCCTGTCTAATGTCCATTGCTTGTGTTCCTTGGCCCAAGCAAGTCTCTTCTTCTTATTGGTGTCCTTTAGTAGTGGTTTCTTTGCAGCAATTGCACCATGAAGGCCTGATTCACGCAGTCTCCTCTGAACAGTTGATGTTAAGATGTGTATGTTACTTGAACTCTTGAATTTATTTGGGCTGCAATTTCTGAGGCTGGAAACTCTAATTAACTTATCCTCTGAAGCAGAGATAACTCTGGGTCTTCCTTTCCTGTGCTGGTCCTCATGAGAGCCAGTTTCATTATAGCGCTTGATGGTTTTTGCGACTGCACTTGAAGAAACAAAGTTCTTAAAATTTTCCAGATTGACTGACCTTCATGTCTGAAAGTAATGATGGACTGTTGTTTCTCTTTGCTTATTTGAGCTGTTCTTGACATAATATGGACTTGGTCTTTTACCAAATAGGGCTATCGTCTGTATATCAACCCTACCAATAAAGTACCTATCTATCTATCTATCTATCTATCTATCTATCTATCTATCTATCTATCTATCTATCTATCTCTCTATCTATCTATCTATCTATCTATCTATCTATCTATCTATCTATCTATCTATCTATCTATCTATCTATCTATCTATCTATCTATCTATCTATCTATCTATCTATCTATCTATCTATCTATCTATCTATCTATCTATCTATCTATCTATCTATCTATCTATCTATCTATCTATCTATCTATCTTGTCACAACACAACTGATTGGCTCAAGCGCAAATTTACTTTTAATTGAAATGCATTCCAGCTGGTTGAGAGCTGCCATCGAAGCAAAGGGGTGGCTACTTTGAAGAATCTCAAATATAAAATATATTTTGAATTGTTTAACATTTTTTTGGTTACTACATGATTCCATGTGTGTTATTTCATAGTTTTGATGTCTTCACTATTACTCTACAATGTAGAAAATAGTAAAAATAAAGAAAAACCCTTGAATGAGTAGGTGTGTCCAAACTTTTGACTGGTACTGTATATATATTTGTGTCCAGTTTATTAGGTTCACCACCCTGTTCACAAAAATGGTTAGCTCTTGAAGAGTCACGTGGCCGTGGTTTGCTATATAAAGCAGGCAGACAGGCATCGAGGCATTCAGTTACTGTTCGATTGAACCTTAGAATGGGCAAAATTAGTGACCTAAGCAACTTTGAGAGTGATATGATAGTTGGTGCCATGCACGACGATTCCAGTATCTCAGAAACGCCCGGCTTCCTGGTCTTGTCACGCACTAAAGTGTCTAGAGTTTACCGAGAATGGTGCGACAAACAAAAACATCCAGTCTGCGGCAGTCCTGTGGGTGAATACAGCTTGTTGATGAGAGGTCGAAGGAGAATGGCAAGAATTGTGCAAGCTAACAGGCGGGTCACAAACAGGCAAATAACAGCGCAGTGCAACAGTGATGAGCAGAATGGCATCTCGGAACGCACAACTCGTCGGTCCTTGTCACGGATGGGCTATTGCGGCTCCAGTGGGCACGCGATTGCTAACACTGGACAATTGAGGAAGCACCTTGGAAGAATGTTCTATGGACATACCTTTTTGGAAGACATGGGTCCCGTTATTCCTGGCGAAAACCAAGCACTGTATTCCACAGTAAGAGCCTCATACCAACTGTCAAGCATGGTGGTGGTAGAGTGATGGTTTGGGGATGCTTTGCTGCCTCAAGACCTGGACGACTTGCCTTAATAGAAGGAACCATGAACTCTGCTCTGCATCAGAGAATTCTACAGGAGAATGTCAGCCCATCTGTCTGTGAGCTGAAGCTGAAGCGCAGCTGTGTCATGTGTGTTCCAAAACACACAATCAAGTCTACATGAAAATGGCGAATAAAAAAGAAAAGAGTTTTGGAATGGCCTAGTCAAAGACCAGAACTAATCCCAATTGAGATGTAGTGGCAGGACTTGAAACGAGCAGTTCATGCTTGAATACCCACAAATGTCGCTGAGTTGAAGAAGATCTGCATGAAAGGGTGGGCCAAAATTCCTCCACAGCAACGAGAGACTGATCAACAACTACAGGAAGCAATTACTTTTTCACACAGGGGCATTGGGTGTTGCATAACTTTGTTTATGAAATACTAAATGAAATGAATATGTAACAGTTGTGCTATTTGTTAATTCAGGTTCCCTTTATCTAATATTATGTTTTGGTTGAAGATCTGCACTAACGCTCAGTTTCACGTTAATCATACATATTGCATTATGTCATGTGTGGTTGGGTAGTAATTAATAAACATTTCATATAATACTTTACATTATTGATGACGTGGTTAAATGTACAGTGACCATATTATGACATCTGAGATTGAAGCAAGAGTCCTTCTGAGACTGAGGCTGTTAATTGCACCTTTGTTCTATTCTTTGCATGGATATCTTTTACATCTAATTATCTTTATATCCAACCATTGCTCCATGTGTCCCTTCTCCCTGGTGAGTAACCTATTTATTTTGGGGGAGGTTTTGATGCCAACTGCCCTAGCATAGTGTAACCTGTCATCAGCATCGGGCTCCAAGGAGCATTCCTCAGAGACGAGGCCTACCCCAAACTATTCAATAAAATTCCATATTGCATTTGGTCTCTGTCATTCAGTTAAGCCTGTAAATCAAATCAAATTGTATTTGTCACGTGCGCTGAACACAACAGGTGTAGACCTTACAGTGAAATGGTTGCTTACAAGCCCTAACCAACAATTCAGTTAAGTAAAAATAAGTGTTAGGTAAACAATAGATATGTAAAGAAATAAAAGCAGTAAAATAACAGTAAAAATAACAGTAGCGAGGCTATATACAGGTGGTACCGGTACAGAGTCAATGTGCGGGGGCACTGGTTAGTCGGGCTAATTGAGATAATATGTTCATGTAGGTAGAGTTAAAGTGACTATGCATATATAATAAACAGCGAGTAGCAGCGTAAAAGAGGGAGGGGACACACACACACAATGCAAATAGTCCGGGTAGCCATTTGATTACCTGTTCAGGAGTCTTATGGCTTGGGGGTAGAAGTTGTTGAGAAGCCTTTTGGACCTAGACTTGGCGCTCCGATACCGCTTGCCGTGCGGTAGTAGAGAGAACAGTCTATGACTAGGGTGGCTGGAGCCTTTGACAATTTTTAGGGCCTTCCTCTGACACCGCCTGGTATAGTGGTCCTGGATGGCAGGAAGCTTGGCCCCCATGATGTACTGGGCCATACGCATTACCCTCTGTAGGGACTTGCGGTCGGAGGCTGAGCAGTTGCCATACCAGGCAGTGATGATCTTTTCAGTCTCCTGAGGGGGAATAGGCTTTGTCGTGCCCTCTTCATGACTGTCTTGGTGTGTTTGGACCATGATAGTTTGTTGATGATGTGGACACCAAGGAACTTGAAGCTCTCAACCTGCTCCACTACAGCCCCGTCAATGAGAATGGGGGCGTGCTCGGTCATCCTTTTCCTGTAGTCCACAATCATCTCCTTTGTCTTGATCACGTTGAGGGAGAGGTTGTTATCCTGGCACCCCACAGCCAGGTCCATGACCTCCTCCCTACAGGCTGTCTCGTCGTTGTCGGTGATCTGGCCTGCCACTGTTGTGTCGTCTGCAAACTTAATGATGGTGTTGGAGTCGTGCCTGGCCATGCAGTCATGGATGAACAGGGAGTACAGGAGGGGACTGAGCACGCACCCCTGAGGGGCCCCAGTGTTGAGGATCAGATGTGTTGTTACCTACCCTTACCACCTGGGGGTGGCCTGTCAGGAAGTCCAGTTGCAGAGGGAGGTGTTTTGTCCCAGGGTCCTTAGCTTAGTGATGAGCTTTGAGGGCACTATGGTGTTGAACGCTGAGCTGTAGTCAATGAATAGCATTCTCACGTAGGTGTTCCTTTTGTCCATGTGGGAAAAGGCAGTGTGGAGTGCAATATCATCATCTTTGGATCTGTTGGAGCGGTAGGCAAATTGGAGTGGGTCTAGGGTTTCTGGGATAATGGTGTTGATGTGAGCCATGACCAGCCTTTCAAAGCATTTCATGGCTACAGACGTGAGTGCTACGGGTCTGTAGTCATTTAGGCAGGTTACCTTAGTGTTCTTGGGCACAGGGACTATGGTGATCTGCTTGAAGCATGTTGGTATTACAGACTCTAGATAGATAGATAGATAGATAGATAGATAGATAGATAGATAGATAGATAGATAGATAGATAGATAGATAGATAGATAGATAGATAGATAGATAGATAGATAGATAGATAGATAGATAGATAGATACTTTATTGATCCCCGAGAGGAAATTTCTTCGTCAAGCAGCTACGAAAAAAGAGAAATACTTAAATAGCTAAATGTGCGTATGATATAAGTGAAGGTAATAATAGTTTACTTAATATACAGTCTGGTTAAATATTTGCATCAGGGACCGGTTGAAAATGTCAGTGAAGACACTTGCCAGTTGGTCAGCGCATGGTCAGCACATCGGAGTACACGTCCTGGTAATCCGTCTGGCCCTTGGGCCTTGTGAATGTTTACCTGTTTAAAGGTCTTACTCATATCGGCTACGGAGAGCATGATCACACAGTAGTCCGGAACAGCTGATGCTCACATGCATGCCTCAGTGTTGCTTGCCTCGAAGCGAGCATAGAAGTGATTTAGCTCGTCTGATAGGCTCGTGTTGTGCTCTTGGCTGTGCTTCCCTTTGTAGTCTGTAATAGTTTGAAAGCCCTGCCACATCCGACGAGTGTCAGAGCCGATGTAGTACAATTCAATCTTAGTCCTGTATTGACGCTTTGCCTGTTTGATGGTTCATCTGAGGGCATAGCGGGATTTCTTCTAAGCGGTCGGGTTAGAATCCCGCTCCTTGAAAGCGGCAGCTCTACCCTTTAGCTCAGTGTGGATGTGGCCTGTAATCCATGGTTTCTGGTTGGGGTATGTACTGTACACTGTCACTGTAGGGATCAAAACCCCTAACCCTAACCCTCGTCTTACCGGAGTCTGCTGTTCTATCTAGCCGATGCAGCATATATCCCGCCAGCTGAACGTTATCCATGTCGTCGTTCAGCCACGACTTGGTGAAACATAAGATATTACAGTTTATAATGTCCCGTTAGTAGGATATTCGTGATCGTACCTTGTCTAATTTATTATCCAATGATTGCACGTTGTCTAGTAATACTGATGGTAAAGGCAGATTACCCACTCGCCTTCGGATCCGGGAATTGGGGATTGGGCCTTGTCGGGTGTCTGAAGTACATCCTCTGCGTCCTGCTCGTTGAAGAAAAAACATCAGTCCAATCCGAGGTGAGTAATCGTATCCAAAAGCTCCTTTCGGCGGTAAGATACGGTGGCAGAAACATTATGTACAAAATATGTTACAAATAATGCGAAAAAACACACATAATAGCACAATTGGTTCCTCCGGTGCCATTTTACCCAATTGAATTGGATTTGACCATTTTTTTTTTTACCTAAAGGTACCAGTGTTAGAGCAAATAGGATAGGATGCTGGACATCCTTGACAAGTTTGCCGTTTGTGAGGAGCACTGGTTACCCGTCAAGACCAATCGATATTTGACTAACCTGTTTGATCAGGATGAATTAGTTTTGGCAAAATAGTTTCAAGGCGTTTGGCTAGAACCTTGGCATGCAACTATTGATGAGGGAGAAAGGCCTATGACTTGAACAGAGAGTCAGGTCTTTACCTTTTTTATGTAACAGATAGATAACCAAGTCCCTCATGAAGAAACATAAGAAATCATTCACCATTCTCCAGCACGTGACATTCAGGCTTACAAAGACCTTAAAATGGTAATCAATCTACAGCTACGTGCTCTTGTGTTTTTCCTTTACAAACGTAATTAAATGTATGATCTAAATGCAGTGTTAAGGACTATAGGATACAGGGAGAGAGAATGTTGCCTCTTTTTCAGGGGCTTTGATGTGTCTGTGTGGTCCGAGCATGTTTCCTGTCATCCGTTTCCTTGTTCACGCTCATCCGATTCCTCACCTCGTTTCCTCTGACTTATTATTATTATTATTTTTATATCTCTTTATACTCCTCTGTGTTTTTGTCCAGGTGCTTCTTTTCTATTGCCCATAACTTTAGCCTCATGATGGTTCTGGTCAATGATGTCCATCTTCAGATACTCACTGCACACATTCATGAACCCAGCTTTATAGTAGTAGTTTGTCCCGTTTTCTGAAAAGTTTTGATATTCTCCCGTGGACAAGTGTTTTTGTGAGGCCTAGGCGTAGGGTAAACATGTACAATAAACTGGTAAGTTTATTGTAAAATACTCATCCAAATTTAAACAGTCACATATAATTAAAGAGCACAGCAGTAGAGAATGGATGTTGAATAAGAGAGTGAATAGATCAGTGGGGAATGGATTAAGCAGTGGGGGATACATGGAGCAATATGGAATAAACAGAGCAATAGGGAATGGACAGCAGTAGACAAGCTGGTGATGTCGATACCTGCATCATCCCTAAGCTTCTGGGAGGACACAGGGTTGGCCATAATCATGGCCTGCTTCAGCATCTTCTCAGCATTCCGAGTGTGTCAGCCAGCAGTCTAAGCGCCAGAGAGAGTGGTGTTGACCGGCATGGAGAGTAGGTGTTGATGCCTGGAGGTGAGGGAGTAGGCCTCACTCTCAGGGGCAAAGAGAGTGGTGTTGACCAGGCATGGAGAATAGGAAACCGGGCATGGTGGGAAATGGGGACAAAGAGAGGGACCAGGGATGGGTGGGTAACATTCTATAAGACTTTACGGTTAAAAGGTACATATTCTTATTCATGCTCTTTCATAAATCAATCCACTGTACTCTGAAACAGATTCCCTTGCACCCTCAGTACAGATTTACATTCACTCAAACGCATCTCACACCTGCTGACTCCTTCACTGTTTGGCCTTTGCCAGTTGTCAAGGCTATGCGGTGATGCTGGAAGAAAACCTGCATGGCAAGGTGGTGATTTCCATTTAGGTCCAATGCAATGCTTTTTACTAGAGCATGAAGCTGTGGATTCTTATTCTTGAGTTCTTTCAAGTCAGAGTGTACAAGTGCCCTCTTAAATATGTCCTTTGGTATGACGTGGTCGGCTTCCACAATTTGCATTCCAGACTTTAGGGTGTTTCTTACACTTTTGAGGGAAGGGAAAAAGAAAGTGCATGAGACATATCAGGGGCCATATGTACAGTATCAAGCAGCTAAGAGTTGAAAACAGTCTGGAATATTGAAACATTAACTTTATTGGTATTTTAAAGACATTTCCTGATAATTTCCGGAGAGTGTAGAAATAATAATATAAATTCATTTTCATATGATTAGAGTACTCATAACTTTTACAATTGTACCCTGAGTGTCTCTAATTCCCAATCATCTATGCAATAGGTATCCTAATGAAGATTAAACTTGTCACGACTCGAAGAGACGGGACGAGAAGCAGAGCGTTGGTGGAGAGACATTCCTTTTTATTTAACTTGTTCGTCTTAACAAGTACCAAAAATAAATAAGGAGAGTAGACAAAACGTGAACTGATGTGAAACATACACATACAAGAACCCACACCCAGGTGACAAACACAGGAACTTAAATATAATCCCCAATTAGAGACAACACGAGACAGCTGTCTCTAATTGGGGATAGAAATTAACAAACACAAAAGACACCCGGTGAACTGCCAAGCTCTAACCGCGGCCCTCCAACTCCCCACTAGAGGGAGCCAGAGACATGCCACAGTCAGAACCTGACAAAACTACTTTACTCTGTGTATGTGGCAACATAACCAAGGTCGTAGAGCTGGGCAATGTCATGTTCTGATGTTTCAGGTGAATACAAAAATTGTGCAATGGTGGTCCTGGCTGATGATCTTCTTTTCTGGCTTTACCCCTCCCACTATGGAATATTTTCCAGGCTCTATAAGATTATCATAGCGCTTCTGGAGTTATACTAACTCAACGTAGGTTGGGAGGTTTTTCTGAACTTGATTGAGGAACTAAAGTCAGCAAGCATAAATAGTGTCACAATATCCATTTCTCTACTCCCAGAGGTTGTGATCCCTATACCTGGGCTGGGCGATAAAAGGATCTCGATAATTATCGTGATAAATCTTGCCACTATAACGATGATAAACTTTTGAGAAAATATTTTTGTCTGGTTGTGGCCGTTTTCCTCAACCTAGGCTTCAACATCATATATCATTTCTGAGGAGTTTTGTCTGAGCCAGAACACATGGAAAGCCTGAGAGAAAGAGAACGCCTTGTGCTGAGAACAGAAGGGGGAGGGGTTGGTCCTCACTCGCTCACACACACAGCGAGGGGAGAAGCAATCTTTTCACTGTTTGCCTATTTGTTGGTAACATGTCTATTGTTTATTCATTCACTTTACATTATGTATAATAACGTTCCTAAAGTGACTTAACAAAGCCCAGATAGCACCAGTCACCTACGTAGAAAATGACTTGTTTTTCAGCTAACTTCTCCTTATTTCTAGTGAACATTGGCACCAGTTTGTCAACAGAACTATCCAAATTTTAACAAAAGTTTTGCCTCTACTGTTGATTTGAAACTGCTATAGCTCTAGTGCTGACTTTGATTGATTGGTTTGACATAATCAGATTCTCTCTTAAATTGGTTTTGCCTTTATTATTCATATAATCTAGGCCCATGCCTTTGAAAAAATAATTGATTGTGTTTTCTGGCTTAATACAAAAACAATTGTTTGATAAGCGTAAAGCCTTAATTATTGTCTTAGTTGTGGTTATGGCAACTATACACACTGTCTTGCTCGGAGATCTTAGGCCTATTGATTTAATTTAACTAGGCAAGTCAGTTAAGAACAAATTCTTATTTACAATGACGGCCTAGGAACAGTGGGTTAACTGCCTTGTTCAGGGGCAGAACATCAGCTCGGGGATTCAATCCAGCAACCTTTCGGTTACGGGCACAACACTCTAACCACTTGGCTACCTGCTGCCCCCTGTTTTTGCATTCTGCGGTTTCTGCAATTGATAACTTTCCAGGAGGGTCTCTTTTTAAAAATTCCATGCATACTAAATAACAGATACAGATAGTGGCCTCTACAGTAGGTGAACTCAGCGCCATGTACAGTCATGTGAAAAAGTAAGTACAAAAAGTTGAACAAATCACACACAAAAAAGAAAACGTTAAATGTTATGCAATTACAATAAACAAAAATGCCTTTTCCTTATGGGGAAAAAGTTAGTACACCCCTACCTTTACCATCACATAAAATGGCTAGAATTAGATTTAGGTGTACCAAAACAAGTGCAAATGATTAGAAAACAATAGAGAGAAACGTAGGAGGGTCCAGCCTTCCATAAAGATAAGAAAATTGGTCTGGTTTAGTCATAACCATATGGGTGTGTCGTAACACATCATTCAAAGATCAAAAGACCTACCCGAGGCCCTCAGAAGAAATATTATTGATGCCCATGAGTCTGGGAGGGGTTACAAATCCATTTCCAAGCAATTGAATGTACATCATTCCATTTCCAAGCAATTCGAAGTAGATCATTCCACTGTCCAACGAAAATTCCAGACCACTGGCAGATTACCTTGGACAGGTTGTCCCACCAAAGTCAGCCCAAGAGCTGAACAAAAGATGCTCATAGAAGTCTCTAAGAACCCCAGGGTAACATCCAGGGATCTACAGGCCTCTCTTGCCACAATCAATGTCGAAGTGCATGGGTACACTGTCAGAAAGAGACTGCACAAACTTGGCCTACATGGGAGGTCAGGAAGGAAGAAGCCTCTGCTCTCAAAAAATAATATTAAAACACAACTGACTTTTGCCAGTTGGGATTACTATTTTGTTGCTGAGAGTTTTCGTGCACAGCAGAGTTGTAGTGTATTTGATGCACTTGTAGTGAAAAAATGCATCAAGCACTATAAAAATGTCCATTAATAATAATACACATCACATTTCCATGTTGCTGCAGGATTATTTTCCTGCTGTATCAAACTGGCTCAAAATAAATATGATTGGTTCTGCAAACACCAATCACAACTCCTAAATAAGAATTATTATGAATCGTTACTTCGCTTTGAAACCCCACTCAACACTAGCATTAAGATACATTTTTACTTAGGTTACAAGACTGCTCTGACTCTGGAGCGCAGACGGCTGGACCCGGATTGGGCACCGGTGGAGCGGACTGCTCAGGCTCTGGAGCGGAGCAGACGGCTGAACCCGGAATGGGTACCGGTGGAGCGGACTGCTCAGGCTCTGGAGCGGAGCAGACGGCTGAACCCGGACTGGGTACCGGTGGAGCGGACTGCTCTGGCACTGGGGCAGAGCAGACGGCTGGACCCGGATTGGGCACCGGTGGAGCGGACTGCTCTGACTCTGGCTGGAGGTTCCGGGCTGCTGACCTTCGCTGGAGGTTCCGGGCTGCGGACCTTCGCTGGAGGTTCCGGGCTGCGGACCTTCGCTGGAGGTTCAGGGTTGCTGACCTTCGCTGGAGGTCTCGAGCTGCTGACCTTTGCTGGAGGCTCAGAGTTGTTGACCTTCGCTGGAGGTGCCCGTCTGTCCCATAGCCTCAGCACTAGTACCCGTCGGCGCTCGAAGTCCTTCTCCTCCTCTATCTCCCGTAGGAATGGGTCCTTCTACGCCTCCAGCGGAAGCGCAATCCAGGCTCTCCACCACCTCGTTTGCTCCTCCTCCGGGTATTTATGAAACCCCTCAGGCTTCTCCCGATCCTGAACTGTGGGCAGACGAAGTGGTGTGCGATTCCCCTTCTTCAGCCTCTCCGGGCTCTGGCTGCGCACCGATGGTGTGGTGCTCGAAGCCACGACGGACCTTTCCTTCTCCATCCTCCTCCATTGCTCCAAAACCCTCCCACGGTCCTCAGGTTTCACCCTAGGCCACGTGGGAACTGGTACTGGCGCTAACTCCTCTGAGTCCGTCTCTCCCCAGTTGCGCTGCTTGGTCTCAATTTGGTGGGTCGTTCTGTCACATGTGGGTGCAAGGAGAGACCAAGGCGCAGCGCAGTAATAGTTCAACATAGTTTTATTAACTAAAAACTCAACTGTACGAACTAAACAAGCCAAACCAACGAGGCAAATGACAAAAACTGAAACACACTTACTTTCACCGTGACTGGAGATAAACAGTGGGGAGAACAAGTATTTGATACACTGCCGATTTTGCAGGTTTTCCTACTTACAAAGCATGTAGAGGTCTGTAATTTTTTATCATAGGTACACTTCAACTGTGCGAGACGGAATCTAAAACAAAAATCCAGAAAATCACATTGTACGATTTCCGGCTCTCACAGACCTTTTAGTTTTTCTTTAAGAAGCCCTCCTGTTCTCCACTCATTACCTGTATTAACTGCACCTGTTTGAACTCGTTACCTGTATAAAAGACACCTGTCCACACACTCAATCAAACAGACTCCAACCTCTCCACAATGGCCAAGACCAGAGAGCTGTGTAAGGACATCAGGGATAAAATTGTAGACCTGCACAAGGCTGGGATGGGCTACAGGACAATAGGCAAGCAGCTTGGTGAGAAGGCAACAACTGTTTGGCGCAATTATTAGAAAATGGAAGAAGTTCAAGATGACGGTCAATCTCCCTCGGTCTGGGGCACCATGCAAGATCTCACCTCGTGGGGCATCAATGATCATGAGGAAGGTGAGGGATCAGCCCAGAACTACACGGCAGGACCTGGTCAATGACCTGAAGAGAGCTGGGACCACAGTCTCAAAGAAAACCATTAGTAACACACTACGCCGTCATGGATTAAAATCCTGCAGCGCACGCAAGGTCCCCCTGCTCAAGCCAGCGCATGTCCAGGCCCGTCTGAAGTTTGCCAATGACCATCTGGATGATCCAGAGGAGGAATGGGAGAAGGTCATGTGGTCTGATGAGACAAAAATAGAGCTTTTTGGTCTAAACTCCACTCGCCGTGTTTGGAGGAAGAAGAAGGATGAGTACAACCCCAAGAACACCATCCTAACCGTGAAGCATGGAGGTGGAAACATCATTCTTTGGGGATGCTTTTCTGCAAAGGGGACAGGACGACTGCACCGTATTGAGGGGAGGATGGATGGGGCCATGTATCGCGAAATCTTGGCCAACAACCTCCTTCCCTCAGTAAGAGCATTGAAGATGGGTCGTGGCTGGGTCTTCCAGCATGACAACGACCCGAAACACACAGCCAGGGCAACTAAGGAGTGGCTCTGTAAGAAGCATCTCAAGGTCCTGGAGTGGCCTAGCCAGTCTCCAGACCTGAACCCAATAGAAAATCTTTGGAGGGAGCTGAAAGTCCGTATTGCCCAGCGACAGCCCCGAAACCTGAAGGATCTGGAGAAGGTCTGTATGGAGGAGTGGGCCAAAATCCCTGCTGCAGTGTGTGCAAACCTGGTCAAGAACTACAGGAAACGTATGATCTCTGTAATTGCAAACAAAGGTTTCTGTACCAAATATTAAGTTCTGCTTTTCTGATGTATCAAATACTTATGTCATGCAATAAAATACAAACTAATTACTTAAAAATCATACAGTGTGATTTTCTGGATTTTTGTTTTAGATTCCGTCACTCACAGTTGAAGAGTACCTATGATAAAAATTACAGACTTCTACATGCTTTGTAAGTGGGAAAACCTGCAAAATCGGCAGTGTATCAAATACTTGTTCACCCCACTGTATATAGTACATTTATAGAAAGAATGCATTGAGGTACGGATCTGTAATTACAATCGGGATAAGAATGTTGATGATTATAGGAAGATTATAATGTATGATAATATCAATGTACATTCTGTTGATGTATGTTGAATTGAGTGCATTGACTATCATGGAAAGAGTGTTGAGGTTTGTCTACTGAGGATGTGTTTTTGGAAAAGGATGGGTATATTGGAAAAGTATTTATCGAACTGTGTTATTAATGGACATACTATTTTCTATGTGAGGTTGTTTTCCTTGAATATAATTGAGGTTATGCAAACATAGATATTTAGAATGAATAGAGATTCATTAATCGTGTATTGATCTTTTACTCAGACCTAGTAAATTGAGGATTGAGATGTTTGGTCTTACTTGTGTCACGGTGCGTAGTATTAATGGGACGATATACGGAGCGCTGGTGAAGTGTCATCCTTTTTATTTTATGAGATGTACTCACGAGGCATAAAATAAACAAGGAGAGTGAAAAACATAAACACGATTCTAACAAAACACAGTGACTTACTTTGGCTTGCAGCAGGCAGTGCAGACAAACACAAATGAACAATGATCCACACACAGGTGGCTGTGTGTGGAGTCTAAATACTATCCCCAATCAGAGACAACGCTATACAGCTGTCTCTGATTGGGGATGATCATCTCCCTAATAATGTGTGATGACTTGGTTGTGTGCCTCTCTCCTCCCCTAGGTGGGAGTAAGAGGCCTTACCACAACCAAGCCATCACAGTACCCCCCCCCCAAGGTGCGGACTCCCGATCGCACACACAATCCCCCCCTTCCTGAAAGACAAAAAAAAAAAATGTCCAAAAACTAGGGGGGACATGGTGGGGTACTGAGGTGGTTGCTGGTGGGGGCTCCGGTTCCGGTTCCGGGCGTGGCACAGGCTGTGAGAGTAGCTTCCCTCCTACCTCACGGTTGCACGCCCGGTCCGGTCCGGACCCCGGCGCGGTGGTTCCCCCCTCAGTACTCCCGCCATTCACCAAGTCCTGTCTGGACCCTGGTGCGGGAGCCCTCGACCCTGGAGAGGGGCTGACAACCGGCCCCGGACTGGGCACCGGTGGAGCGGACTGCTCCTTCCCTGGAGCGACGTAGACGACCGGCCCCGGACTGGGCACCGGTGGAGCGGACTGCTCCGTCTCTGGAGCGACGTAGACGACCGGCCCCGGACTGGGCACCGGTGGAGCGGACTGCTCCGTCTCTGGAGCGACGTAGACGACCGGCCCCGGACTGGGCACCGGTGGAGCGGATTGCTCCGGCACTGGAGCGACGTAGACGACCGGCCCCGGACTGGGCACCGGTGGAGCGGACTGCTCCGGCACTGGAGCGACGTGGACGACCGGCCCCGGACTGGGCACCGGTGGAGCGGACTGCTCCGTCACTGGAGCGACGTAGATGACCGGCCCCGGACTGGGCACCGGTGGAGCGGACTGCTCCGGCACTGGAGCGAAGCAGACGACCGGCCCTGGACTGGGCACCGGTGGAGGAGGCTCCAGACCTTGAGCTGTGGCTGGAGGCTCCGGGACGCTGACCTTCGCTGGAGGTGGCGGAACGCTGACCTTCGCTGGAGGTGGCGTGGCGCTGACCTTCGCTGGAGGTGGCGTGGCGCTGACCTTCGCTGGAGGTGGCGTGGCGCTGACCTTCGCTGGAGGTGGCGTGGCGCTGACCTTCGCTGGAGGTGGCGTGGCGCTGACCTTCGCTGGAGGTGGCGTGGCGCTGACCTTCGCTGGAGGTGGCGTGGCGCTGACCCTCGCTGGAGGTGGCGTGGCGCTGACCCTCGCTGGAGGTGGCGTGGCGCTGACCCTCGCTGGAGGTGGCGTGGCGCTGACCTTCGCCGGGGACCTCGGGCTGCTGACCGTCGCCGGGGACCTCGGGCTGCTGACCGTCGCCGGGGACCTCGGGCTGCTGACCGTCGCCGGGGACCTCGGGCTGCTGACCGTCACCGGGAACCTCGGGCTGCTGACCGTCACCGGGAACCTCGGGCTGCTGACCGTCACCGGGGACCTCGGGCTGCTGACCGTCACCGGGGACCTCGGGCTGCTGACCGTCACCGGGTACTTCGGGCTGCTGACCGTCACCGGGGACCTCGGGCTGCTGACCGTCACCGGGGACCTCGGGCTGCTGACCGTCACCGGGGACCTCGGGCTGCTGACCGTCACCGGGGACCTCGGGCTGCTGACCGTCACCGGGGACCTCGGGCTGCTGACCGTCACCGGGGACCTCGGGCTGCTGACCGTCACCGGGGACCTCGGGCTGCTGACCTTCTCCGGAGGTCTCGGGCTGCTGACCTTCACAGGAG
Organism: Thymallus thymallus; assembly: GCA_023634145.1. Taxonomy (NCBI): domain Eukaryota; kingdom Metazoa; phylum Chordata; class Actinopteri; order Salmoniformes; family Salmonidae; genus Thymallus; species Thymallus thymallus. The sequence continues at coordinate 17,439,513 of CM042385.1, forward strand.
GCCTCAGGCTGCTGACCTTTACAGGAGACCTCAGGCTACTGACCGTCACAGGAGGCCTCGGGCTGCTGACCTTCTCCGGAGACCTCAGGCTGGATGCCGTGCCCACCCTGGGCACCGACGCAGAGGTGGTCTTCAGCCCTGCAGCTGGTCTGGCTGTCGGCCCCAGACTGGGCACCGACACGCTATGGAGCTCCTGCTCCACAGCGGGACTGAACGTCGTGCCCACCCTGGGCACCGACGCAGAGATGGTTCCCAACCCTCTGGTGGGGCTGAACGTCGTGCCCACCCTGGGCACCGACGCAGAGATGGTTTCCAGCCCTCTGGTTGGGCTGGCTGTCGGCCCCAGACTGGGCACCGACGCGCTATGGAGCTCCTGCTCCACAGCGGGGCTGAACGTCGTGCCCACCCTGGGCACCGACGCAGAGATGGTTTCCAGCCCTCTGGTTGGGCTGGCTGTCGGCCCCAGACTGGGCACCGACGCGCTATGGAGCTCCTGCTCCACAGCGGGACTGAACGTCGTGCCCACCCTGGGCACCGACGCGGAGAGGGTTTCCAGCCCTGTGGTTGGGCTGGCTGTCGGCCCCAGACTGGGCACCGACACGCTATGGAGCTCCTGCTCCACAGCGGGGCTGAACGTCGTGCCCACCCTGGGCACCGACGCAGAGAGGGTTTCCAGCCCTGTGGTTGGGCTGGCTGTCGGCCCCAGACTGGGCACCGACGCGCTATGGAGCTCCTGCTCCACAGCGGGGCTGAACGTCGTGCCCACCCTGGGCACCGACGCAGAGATGGTCTCCAACCACAGAGCTGGGCTGGCGACCGTCGCGGTAGCCTCCGTGCGAGGAGTAGGCACGGGGCGTACTGGACTGGGGACACGCACCATAGGTCTGGTGCGAGGAGCTGGCACGGGTCGCACCGGGCTGGAGACACGCACCATAGGTTGGGTGCGAGGAGTAGGCACAGACCGTACCGGGCTGGGGGAACGCACCACTGGTCTGGTGCGAGTAGCTGGAACGGGCTGTACCTGGCTGGGGAAACGCACCGTTGGGTCGGTGCGTTGAGCTGGCACGGGTCGCGCCGGGCTGGGGAAACGCACCATAGGTTGGGTGCGAGGAGTAGGCACAGACCGTACCGGGCTGGGGGAACGCACCACTGGTCTGGTGCGAGTAGCTGGAACGGGCTGTACCTGGCTGGGGAAACGCACCGTTGGGTCGGTGCGTTGAGCTGGCTCGGGTCGCGCCGGGCTGGGGAAACGCACTGTTGGGTTGTTGCGTTTAGCTGGCACGGGACTCACCGGGCTAGCGTTGCGCACCGATGGTTTGGTGCGCTGAGTCGGTCTCCTCCTCCTCCGACTCTGGACCGGCGCTGGAGGCACCGGACTGGGAACTGGCGCTGGAGCACGACTGTCCCTGTCGTGCCTACTCCACCGCCAATCCCCATCCTGTGAGGGTTCCTCCGGGAACCCCCACGAGTGAGGGAACAGAAGCACATCGTCGTCGTCTTCCTCCGACTCCTCTCTGTACTCCCGTTCCCACGGCTGTAGGGGCTCCTCCTGGAACCCCCACGAGTGCAGTGGTCGGGGCTCTTCTCCCTCGATCCCCGACCACCCCCATAGCCCCCCCCCAAAATCTGTTTGAGGGGTTTTCTGGGCTCCAGGCTGGTCCTCAACTTTCGCCCGGTGACGTGTCCTCCGTCTCCGGCGCCTCTGCTGATCCGGACCCCAGCCTTCCTCCACCGAGCGATAATAAGAGTGTTCCTCCTCGGTAATTTTCCCCATACCGAGGAGGATATCTCCTAACGTTATTCCCCGTTGCGTCCCAGGGTGGTGGATCATTCTGTCACGGTGCGTAGTATTAATGGGACGATATACGGAGCGCTGGTGAAGTGTCATCCTTTTTATTTTATGAGATGTACTCACGAGGCATAAAATAAACAAGGAGAGTGAAAAACATAAACACGATTCTAACAAAACACAGTGACTTACTTTGGCTTGCAGCAGGCAGTGCAGACAAACACAAATGAACAATGATCCACACACAGGTGGCTGTGTGTGGAGTCTAAATACTATCCCCAATCAGAGACAACGCTATACAGCTGTCTCTGATTGGGGATGATCATCTCCCTAATAATGTGTGATGACTTGGTTGTGTGCCTCTCTCCTCCCCTAGGTGGGAGTAAGAGGCCTTACCACAACCAAGCCATCACAACTTGAGCCAGATGACTGCGAACATGCCTTTTTTGATAAGTATATAGAGAATCTGATTGGGTTCAGTGATAGAAATGGAGAGGGGAGTAATTTCTCTGTCATGTGAAAAAAGTATAAAACTCTTGGAGAATCTATTTGTATTTTGGAAACCATGTTTAATATGAAGATTTAGGTAAATTTGTTATAACTAGTAAAATATACTAACATCGATAAAAAAAAGAGATGAATTGATATGCGGCTTTTCGATGATATAGGAAAGGTGTTTGCTAAGTTGTAACTAGGAGTGCAAGCTATTCTGGCTGTGACCTTTCTATAGAATGTGGTTCCTAAGCTGCTGTACACCGTGTGAACCTGCATGTCCATGCCTTCACTGAGGCTGTTGTCCTTTGTAGGTTAGGAACTTCCTGGAGAGTGTGTCTGTGACAGGAATGTCTTTGCCTGGATGGTTAGTGATTGTGAAATTGTAATTTTGTAGTTGAAGGATCATTCTCTGTAGCTTTGGCGGGGCTGCGGCTAGTGGTTTCCTCATAATTGACTCGAGGGGCTTGTGGTCGGATTCCAGAATTACTTGTCGTCCATAGACATACTGATGGAAACGCTTACATCCGAACAGAACAGCGTACAGCTTCTTTTCGATTTGAGTGTAGTTGTTTTCACAGTCTGTGAGAGATTTGGAAGCGTAGCCGATGAGCTTTCCTTCTTGCAGTAGCACTGTACCTAGTCCATACTCTGACGTCCACTTGGACTCTGAGCTCTTTGTTGGGGTCGTAGTAGATAAGGATTGGTCCTGATTCTCTCGTGATCAAGTCTTTCACTTTCTGGAAAGCAATGTCGTGTTGCTTGTCCCAGAGGAACTCACTGGACTGCTTTAGCAGCTGACGCAGGGGTGCATAAGCATTGGAGAGGCTGGGTGCAAACTTGGCTAAGTAGATGACCATGCCAAGCACTGTTTCCAGCTCTTTGGTGGCTCCATTTCCTTTATGGCTGAGATCTTATGTGGATCTGGCTTGATTCCATTCGCTGTGAGAAGATGTCCAAAGTAGCTGACCTCTGTAGCGCCGACGGTGCTCTTCTCAGGGTTGAGCCGGACTCCTCTCTCACGGGACCTTTGCTGCATCGTGAGGAGGTTTCGGTTGTGTTCCTCTTTGGTTCGACCATAGACAAGGACGTCGTCCACAATTGCCACAACTCCGTTGAGGCCTTCGTACACGTTGTCGATCTTTCGCTGAAACTTGTCTTGGGCTGAGATAATCCCAAAAGGCAGGTGACAAAACCTGTAGCGTCCAAACGGTGTGTTGAACGTTGTAAGCTTAGATGACTCTTCTGTGAGCTTGATAGATCTGGCGTCCATGACACTGAAGTAGCGTGCTCCTGCTTGCTTATGTGTGATGCCTTCTAGTATCGGTAAGGGTTAATGGGGGCGTTTGATAGCCTTGTTCAAATCTCTTGGGTCGAGACATACTCTGGTTTCTCCACCACCACTAACGCGTTTACACAATCTGTCGGTTCTGTAACCTTGGTGACTATGTCAGATTGCTCCATGCTCTCCAACTCTTTCTTCAGACGGGCGCGGAGATCAAGGGGAATCTTTCTCGGTGGGTAGACCACAGGGGTTGCGTCTGGGTCAAGGTGAATTGTACATTCTCCTGGGAATAGTCCTATTCCTGTAAAAACATCAGCAAACTCCTCCATTACATTCTCTGTCTCTACTGGTGTTGTCACTGATAAAACTAGCTTAATTAGGTCCTAGCACTGCAGGTGTAAAAGTCCAACATCATGTCACTTTCCTTGTATTTGCATTTTAAAGTGCATGTGCCTTTTACTGGGAGCTGTTCGCCACCATAACCTGCGGTACTTATTCAGAGGAATACTGTTTACTTGTGCACCAGTGTCTAGTTTGAACTTTAGCATTGTGCCTTGTGTTCCCATCTCAATGTCAGCAAAGGCTTGCTCTGTCTCTGATATCTGACTTTTCTGTGTCACTGAATCAATAAACAGTTCATGAGCATCTGACTCTTTGATTGACATTTCATCTTCACTCACTATGTGTACTGCTTTTCCACAGTAAGCTCTGCACACTTTCGCAAAGTGATTCCATTCTCCACATTTAGTACACTGTTTGCCTTTTGCAATTTCCCTGTTCGTCATGCACTTTGTATCCACAATATCCACATGTTTTGAGTCTGTGTCGCTCTGTTTTGGAGTTATGTCTCTCTCCGTTCTGAATCATGTCTGCCTGATTGCGTGCACAGCTTGCTCATGTGATGCGCTCGTGCTGTGCCGCTCGAAATGGTTTTCATCTGAACTTGTGCTAGCTCATGAGATCTGGCTATGTCGATAGCTTTGTCCAGCGTTAGCTCAGACCCAACATTCAAAAGTTTCTCTCTCACTGGCGGTGAGTGTATTACAAATACAATATGGTCCCTGACCATCTCATTCTTGTTTGCATAATCAGTCTTTCACAGAAGCAGCTTAGTCACAAACTGTTTAAACGATTCTCTAGCTTCCTGTACTTTCTCGTGGAATTTGTACCTAGCGAAAATCGTATTGGTCTTTGGCACAACATCTGCTTTAGTATGTTTTCATTACCTTTAATTCAGCCTCGGTAAGTATCGTTATTGTATTTATCCCAGTTTCCCCCAGATTTCTCATACTGTGCAACAAAATGTAAGGTAGGAATTAGCGGTTCAATGAAAATGACCTTAAAAAAACCCACACGGCTACCTGTTGTTCATGAGGCGCTTGCCCCAGTTTGATGTGCACAGCTTTTATTGATGCAATGAGTAAGAAGTTCCATCCCTGTTTGGCCTGTTCCAATTGCTTACGTTATATTTGAGCGGCGAGCATACATACAGTATGTTGTGAGTTTATTATAATGGTGGATTGTTGTGCGGGCCGACTGGGAATGTTGTGACTTGATAATTAGTAGGCCTATCCATGATGAGCAACTATGTTGGCTATGGCTGACATCCTGCTGACAAGTACTATAAGGGCTAATTGCTTGTTGACAAAATAATAACAATAATTTGTGTTGTGCGGCATACCTAAACCTATATCTTTACTTGATTGACACAAGTGAACTGTATGTACAAACAAACAAAACGCTGGTCTAAAGTTACTTAAGCACAAAATGGTCTGGCTCGAGCTGCACTGAGCTTTCCTTTTATGTTTCAGTAATATAATTTTTCCCAATCATTATGACACACATACACTTGGCCGCGTAATCGCTGTTTCCATTGTGATATAGCCTAATTATTCTTTGTTTACAGTATTCAAACATATCATCAGCGCCCACGTAGACTACTTGGAAAATCTGGGGGATGGCTGATGAAGTTAGGCCTATCTCAGCTAATAGCATCTAGCTGCTGCTGAAATTGCTGAAGATCCACATGAGTCTGGCCATATAGTATACTGCAGCTGAGGGGCTGCAGATAGACCATTCTCCAAGGTTAAAACAAAACAATACACACACATAACAACCAATTCTAAAGATACACCCCACCCCCTCTCCATCGTAAAACAACAGAGAGAAAGAAATGAAGACAAGGACAAAAGCCACAAATAGTATTGATAAAGACTTCTTTACTTTTCCAGGAAAGTGGCACACTGAATGCTCGGGAGGAAAACTAATATTGGCCAGATCAGAAAGGTATCATCTGTATGTTAAATCATCAACACTATTCTTTTTCATATCCCTACTCCGGATATAAACACACAACGTTCACCATCAGAGAAAGCCTGGACCGCTCTGTCATTGAGCTGCACTGTAGCACAAATTCTGGAGTTGAAACATGTCCCAACTGTGGTAAGTCATCATTTTTCCTTTTAAACCTTCAGGGCTCTATTTTAACAACCCAAACGGAGCTGTTGATCTAAGTGCTATGGTGTGGCATTATCGCTCAGGGGCGCTTCAAAAATAATTTTGCACGTTTCGTGGTAACATCTGTCGGTGCAAATTCTGGCGGTAGTGTAAAGCTGTCTTTAGATTAATAAATGAGTGATAGGTGTGTCATTGACCACTCCTTGACCAATCAAAATATTATCCATTGCCAAATAGATGAGGAGCTCAACTGTGTATTTGGGGCTTGTGTGTTTTTCCTCAACTCAGATTAACAACTGCGTGGTCAAACACGACTCCAACACCATCATTAAGTTTGCTGATGACACAAAAGTGGTAGGCGGAGAGTGAATCGAAGAGAGTGAGGTTAGGTGCGGACAACGAAGATGGCGACATACAGCGGGTGAAATAAGTATTGAACAAGTCACCATTTTTCTCAGTAAATATATTTCCAAAGGTGCTATTGAAATTTTCACCAGATGTTGGTAACAACCCAAGTAATCCATACATAAAAAGAAACCAAAACAAATAAGTTCAGAAATTAAGTTATGTGTAATAATGTGAAATGACACAGGAAAAAAGTATTGAACACACTTACTGATATTTATTTAATACTTTGTACAAAAGCCTTTGTTGGTAATGACAGCTTCAAGACGCCTCCTGTATGGAGAAACTAGTCGCATGCATTGCTCTGGTGTGATTTTGGCCCATTCTTCCACACAAACAGTCTTCAAATCTTGAAGGTTCCGTGGGCCTCTTCTATGAATCTTGATCTTCAGTTCTTTCCATAGATTTTCAATGGGATTTAAGTCAGGTGATTGGCTGGGCCATTCTAGCAGCTTTATTTTCTTTCTGTGAAACCAATTGAGATTTTTGTCAAGAATGTCTCGGTAAATTTGCCCATTCATCCTTCCTTCAATTATGTGAAGTTTGCCAGTACCATTTGCTGAAAAGCAGCCCCACACCATGATGTTCCCACCTCCAAACTTCACTGTTGGTATGGTGTTTTTAGGTTGATTTCAGGCGGCATGTCTGTGTTGTTACTGCTACGAGAACAAACTATTTGATCTGGGGCAATGATCGACTCAAACATGAATGGCTTCAGCAAGTTTATTGGCTCCCTAACTAACATTATTTCATTCTCTGTATTAAACTAATTCTCAAACTAGTAGCTATTCAGCAAATTCAGCCATTTGTTGGAGTTCCACATTTTTTTCTCTCCTGCCAGTAATGCAACAATGCCAACATGGCGATTTACAGTTACAGTTAGCTGGCGTTCTAAATCCTAGTGCTTCCATTCCCCTTTAAACATCATTGATGCTTCCGTTTTTCCAAAAAGCAAAGAAAGAGAAGGACCGCATTGTTCAGCGGCAGCGACAGGAGGAACAGCAGCGACAACAAGCACTGGGACAACAGCAGGAGGAACAGCAGCAACAACAAGCACTGAGACAACAGCAGGAGGAACAGCAGCAACAACAAGCACTGGGACAACAGCAGGAGGAACAGCAGCAACAACAAGCACTGGGACAACAGCAGGAGGAACAGCAGCACCAACAAGCACTGAGACAACAAGCACTGAGACAACAGCAGGAGGAACAGCAGCAACAACAAGCACTGGGACAACAGCAGGAGGAACATCAGCAATAAGAAGCACTGAGACAACAGCAAGAGGAACAGCAGCAACAACAAGCACTGAGACAACAGCAAGAGGAACAGTGGCGACAAGAGGAACAGTGGCGACAAGAGGAACAGTGGCGACAGGAGGAACAGTGGCGACAGGAAAGGCATGAAAGAGAGAGGATGATTGAGGAGGAGATCAACAAGGAGAATGAGGAGGCCAGGAGGAGTCTGACAGAGGCAAAGCTGAACCTCAGTCCTAGTCTGAAGGAGAAGGATGGTCATCGTCAGCGCACACATGTATTACAGCAGGTGTCGCGACGTGGGGTGGAGATAGTGTCATAAAACCCCCTTTCCTCTCTCCCCTATTGGGAAGAGTTTACGACCCCCCAATAAATTCCTTTCTCTAAAACCTCCTACAGAATGGACTCTTAGAAGACCCTGTGTTGCCACAGAGAAAGAGAGTTGGCAATACATTAACATCCATAGTTGAGACTATGAACAATATTTGCCTTTCTCTCCCAGGTCAAAGGGTCCCTTGGTATTTAAAGAATATTATGTCAAACCCGTTGGGGTCTAAGATATAGAATCAGACCACAGGGTGACATGATACATATCTCAGGAAGTCTAACCATTCTAGGGATAAGATAAACACGTTATTGTTATGCAATGTATATGTTTGAACATAAAACTATTTTTGGAAAGATAGAAATGTGATGTTATCCTTTTTTATGAGATAAATGTTCTCCAGGTCTGTTTGCCACTAACTAAGCCACGCCCATGTGAGCAGACATTGGCTGAGAGCTATGAAACATAACCTTATCTTTCCCGTCTTTGAAACGCCATTTTCAGACTAAGCCAACCACAGAGTGAGCTAAGGTCAGCGAATGGTTTAACTTGTACTTTATCTAACGAAATCTACATGCGAAGATAACGTGGCTGTGACGACTACCACGTTAAAACTGTGAATTTTGATTAGACAAGACGGAACACAGACAATCTCTCTACAGACTACCTGCATAGAACTGGGTACTCAAACGTACGCTATACTGACGATTAAAACAGAAAGATTCTCCAAAGGACCAGAGTCTTCCTTCTTTGACCCATCTAATAAAGCCAGGCTCAACTATAAATATCTAGAATTGAATTCACCTTTCAATTAGGCGGTTGTTAGTGTATATGATAGATGTTAGCCTAGCTATAGCAACTACCCTTCCTTTGTCTTTCAACCTTCCCGCCTCCTAAAACTCCTCCCCTTTTATTTTGTGTAACCAGCCGTCATATCGTTGTAGCCGCTAGGGACTCTCCATGATATGACCACTAACCTGTATGATTTCTCCTGCATATACAGTGGGGAGAACAAGTATTTGATACACTACCGATTTTGCAGGTTTTCCCACTTACAAAGCATGTAGAAGTCTGTAATTTTTATCATAGGTACTCTTCAACTGTGAGTGAAGGAATCTAAAACAAAAATCCAGAAAATCACATTGTATGATTTTTAAGTAATTAATTTGCATTTTATTGCATGACATAAGTATTTGATACATCAGAAAAGCAGAACTTAATATTTGGTACAGAAACCTTTGTTTGCAATTACAGAGACCATACGTTTCCTGTAGTTCTTGACCAGGTTTGCACACACTGCAGCAGGGATTTTGGCCCACTCCTCCATACAGACCTTCTCCAGATCCTTCAGGTTTCGGGGCTGTCGCTGGGCAATACGGACTTTCAGCTCCCTCCAAAGATTTTCTATTGGGTTCAGGTCTGGAGACTGGCTAGGCCACTCCAGGACCTTGAGATGCTTCTTACAGAGCCACTCCTTAGTTGCCCTGGCTGTGTGTTTCGGGTCGTTGTCATGCTGGAAGACCCAGCCACGACCCATCTTCAATGCTCTTACTGAGGGAAGGAGGTTGTTGGCCAAGATTTCGCGATACATGGCCCCATCCATCCTCCCCTCAATACGGTGCAGTCGTCCTGTCCCCTTTGCAGAAAAGCATCCCCAAAGAATGATGTTTCCACCTCCATGCTTCACGGTAGGGATGGTGTTCTTGGGGTTGTACTCATCCTTCTTCTTCCTCCAAACACGGCGAGTGGAGTTTAGACCAAAAAGCTCTATTTTTGTCTCATCAGACCACATGACCTACTCCCATTCCTCCTCTGGATCATCCAGATGGTCATTGGCAAACTTCAGACGGGCCTGGACATGCCCTGGCTTGAGCAGGGGGACCTTGCGTGCGCTGCAGGATTTTAATCCATGACGGCGTAGTGTGTTACTAATGGTTTTCTTTGAGACTGTGGTCCCAGCTCTCTTCAGGTCATTGACCAGGTCCTGCCGTGTAGTTCTGGGCTGATCCCTCACCTTCCTCATGATCATTGATGCCCCACGAGGTGAGATCTTGCATGGTGCCCCAGGCCGAGGGAGATTGACCGTCATCTTGAACTTCTTCCATTTTCTAATAATTGCGCCAACAGTTGTTGCCTTCTCACCAAGCTGCTTGCCTATTGTCCTGTAGTCCATCCCAGCCTTGTGCAGGTCTACAATTTTATCCCTGATGTCCTTACACAGCTCTCTGGTCTTGGCCATTGTGGAGAGGTTGGAGTCTGTTTGATTGAGTGTGTGGACAGGTGTCTTTTATACAGGTAACGAGTTCAAACAGGTGCAGTTAATACAGGTAATGAGTGGAGAACAGGAGGGCTTCTTAAAGAAAAACTAACAGGTCTGTGAGAGCCAGAATTCTTACTGGTTGGTAGGTGATCAAATACTTATGTCATGCAATAAAATGCAAATTAATTATTTCAAAATCATACAATGTGATTTTCTGGATTTTTGTTTTAGATTCTGTCTCTCACAGTTGAAGTGTACCTATGATAAAAAATTACAGACTTCTACATGCTTTGTAAGTAGGAAAACCTGCAAAATCGGCAGTGTATCAAATACTTGTTCTCCCCACTGTATGTAACTCTGTGTGATTCTTTAGTTGGTAAATAAATGAATAATCCAATTTTGTATTGCTGATTCAACATGATTCACCAGGGTTCTTGCAAATTAGATCTTACAGACTTTGAGAATGAGACTGACTGAATAGAGGTAACAACTAGATAAGTGACTGCTATTTTACATGACAGATATTAATCTTTAAGAGTGGATTCGGGAGATAATTGGTCTATATAAATGAATGCTTCCGTGGTGCCCCGGGTTATTGAGTTAATTGCTGCAGGATTTATTAAAATCACGTCACCAATTATGCATTAGCATTGTTGAATACAAAAAAATGGGGTAACAGTCAAATATAATGATGAAATCAACAGCTCATGTAACAATGTTTGAGACTATATTCAGTGCAATGATCTGCATGGGTGAACTTTTTCAAAACATGTCAAGCTATACGTCATTTCTTTACAAAATCTCAGTTTAACAAAAACATGCACAATACAGTCATACAGTCCTTATTGCTTTGGTTACTTGTTCTACTCTCATAAACATATAACAAAAAAAGCAATCACTTATTTAAGTACTATTAATAGTAGAATTACTTATTTTACAAGTGGTTAACTGTTGTGATGTCCCTAGAATACTTATTCAGATGACTGTTCATGAAGTAGATTTATTTATGCGTGTTCTCAGATTTTTTTTTTTCTTGAGTCTTAGTTAATTACCCCCTAATAAACAAGCATCTTAACTATGAAGGCAATCTGTATTCTAATTAAAAACTATAGGTATGTGATGCGGCAGTTAGACACACTTCCAAAGTAGCAACAACAAAAGGGATCCAAAGCTCTGGTGGTGTAAAAAACTAACAAAATAAATAAATCATTTATTTTCCAAAGAAAAACTCAAAAGGTTTTCACACAAAAGGCTATAGTTCATCCTTCACCATAGAAAATGTATATAGGATAAGTATAACCGAAAACAAAAAGGCGCAAACAGCAGCCGCTTTCTAGGTAAGGTACCTCCATACCTATGGCCTACCTGAGCCATAATGCCCCTACAGTATATAAGTAAGGGGAAACGTGGGGTAAAAAGGGGTGTGCCCAGGTGAGACTCCATATTGCTTTCAGATACCTAAAATAAACATAATACAAACCATACTCCATACTGAAATAATAATATTCAAAAAGTCCATATTTCGTCATGTTAATGCATCAAAAACATAAACATTTACCATGAAAGTGAAAAAAGGTAATTTGGCTCCAGCACTAACATTAATCTTGAACACTTTTGTCTCTAAAATCTTACCACCAAATAGCCTCTGTAATAAAAACCTTGAAAAATGGCAACATTTTGCAATGGGGGTGGGGGCGGGTGCTCAAAATAAGAAAAGGGCAACTCGAAGTTCGTAACATACCAACTGCCTCTGTAGCCAAAATTACAACATTTATAGGCCTATTGCAACTACACACTCACTCATCACACATCACTCACTGGATCACAGTCTGATTTATCAGGCAAAGTTGTCAGGCTCTGGCCATAGAGAAGCAAATAGGCTTCTCTATGTAGTTATGGTCAGAGTCTGACAGTGTCGTTCTTTTCTGTTTCTGTGTGGGGTTTGGGTTGGATCCCTAATTAGAGGCAGCTGCACCGCATTGTCTCTAATTAGGGATCCCATATATGTTGAGTCTGTCCTTCACTCTGGTGTGGGTCGTTGTCGTTATATGTCGCAGTCACGGTGAGAAGTAAGTGTGCCTTTTTTTACGTCCGTTCATTTCGTGTGTTTTGGTGAACGTGACATTAGTTTATAGTGTGTTTGTGTCCTGTAGTTCGCCATTTGTTCTGATATTACATAAAAATTTAATAAAATGTCGAACTACTTTCCCTGCGCTGCGTCTTGGTCTCTCTCTGCACCCTTCCGTGACAGAACGACCCACCACTACCAGACCAAGCAGCGTAACTGGGGAGAGACGGAGAGAGAGGAGGTGCCGCCGCATTATGCGCGACGCGCGAGACGAGGAAACTCCCGCAAACAACCCCAAGGTAATTTTGGGGGGGGGCTATGGGGGTGGTCTGGCTATAGGCAGGTGCCAATACCACACCCCATGTGGAGCATGGAGAGGCCGAGGTACCAATGGGGGGCTCAGAGCAAGGAGCAGGAGGATTATGCAGTCCGGTACCTCCCATGCCAGAGCAGTCCGCTTCACCGATGTCCAGTCCGGGTCCGGACCTCTGCTCTACTCCCCGCACCCGACCTCCGGTGCGTGCGCCCAGCCAGGTGCTTCCAGTGCCGGCTCCCCGCACCCGACCTCCAGTGCGTGCGCCTAGCCAGGTGCTTCCAGTGCCAACTCCACGCACCCGACCTCCGGTGCCCCTCCCCAGCCCTGAACCTCCAGCGAAGGTCAGCAGCCCTGAACCTCCAGCGAAGGTCAGCAGCCCTAAACCTCCAGCGAAGGTCAGCAGCCCTGAACCTCCAGCGAAGGTCAGCCGCCCGGAACCTCCAGCGAAAGTCAGCCGCCCGGAACCTCCGCTCCACCGGTACCCAATCCGGGTCCAGCCGTCTGCTCCGCTCCAGTGCCAGAGCAGTCCGCTCCACCGGTACCCATTCCGGGTTCAGCCGTCTGCTCCGCTCCAGAGTCAGAACAGTCCGCTCCACCGGTGCCCATTCCGGGTCCAGCCGTCTGCTCCGCCACAGTGCCAGAGCAGTCCGCTCCACCGGTGCCCATTCCGGGTCCAGCCGTCTGCTCCGCCCCAGTGCCAGAGCAGTCCGCTCCACCAGTGCCCAGTCCAGGCCCGGTTGTTTTCCCAGCTCCATGGCCAGAGCCGGTTGCCCCACCGGTGCCCAGTCCAGGCCTGGTTGTTTGCCCCGCTCCATGGCCGGAGCCGTTTTCCCCACCGGTGCCCAGTCCAGGCCCGGTTGTTTGCCCCGCTCCATGTCCAGCCGTCTGCTCCGCCCCAGTACCAGAGCAGTCCGCTCCACCGGTGCCCAATCCGGGTCCAGCCGTCTGCTCCGCTCCAGTGCCAGAGCAGTCCGCTCCACCGGTACCCATTCCGGGTCCAGCCGTCTGCTCCGCCCCAGTGCCAGAGCATTCCGCTCCACCGGTGCCCATTCCGGGTCCAGCCGTCTGCTCCGCCTCAGTGCCAGAGCAGTCCGCTCCACCGGTGCCCATTCCGGGTCCAGCCGTCTGCTCCGCCTCAGTGCCAGAGCAGTCCGCTCCACCGCTACCCAATCCGGGTCCAGCCGTCTGCTCCGCTCCAGTGCCAGAGCAGTCCGCTCCACCGGTACCCATTCCGGGTCCAGCCGTCTGCTCCGCCCCAGTGCCAGAGCATTCCGCTCCACCGGTGCCCATTCCGGGTCCAGCCGTCTGCTCCGCCCCAGTGCCAGAGCATTCCGCTCCACCGGTGCCCATTCCGGGTCCAGCCGTCTGCTCCGCCTCAGTGCCAGAGCAGTCCGCTCCACCGGTGCCCATTCCGGGTCCAGCCGTCTGCTCCGCCTCAGTGCCAGAGCAGTCCGCTCCACCGCTACCCAATCCGGGTCCAGCCGTCTGCTCCGCTCCAGTGCCAGAGCAGTCCGCTCCACCGGTACCCATTCCGGGTCCAGCCGTCTGCTCCGCCCCAGTGCCAGAGCATTCCGCTCCACCGGTGCCCATTCCGGGTCCAGCCGTCTGCTCCGCCTCAGTGCCAGAGCATTCCGCTCCACGGGTGCCCATTCCGGGTCCAGCCGTCTGCTCCGCCTCAGTGCCAGAACAGTCCGCTCCACCGGTGCCCATTCCGGGTCCAGCCGTCTGCTCCACCCCAGTGCCAGAGCAGTCCGCTCCACCGGTGCCCATTCCGGGTCCAGCCGTCTGCTCCGCCCCAGTGCCAGAGCAGTCCGCTCCACCGGTGCCCAGTCCAGGCCCGGTTGTTTTCCCAGCTTCATAGCCAGAGCCGGTTGCCCCACCGGTGCCCAGTCCAGGCCTGGTTGTTTGCCCCGCTCCATGGCCGGAGCCGTTTGCCCCACCGGTGCCCAGTCCAGGCCCGGTTGTTTGCCCCGCTCCATGGCCGGAGCCGTTTGCCCAACGGTGCCTAGTCCTGGCCCGGTTGTTTTCCCGGCTCCAAGGCCAGAACCGTTTACCCCACCGGTGCCCAGTCCGGGCCCGGTTAATGGTCCCACTCCATGGCCGGAGCCGTTTGCCCCGCCGGTACCCAGCCCGGGCCCGGTTATAAAGAAGGGGCATGGGAGAAAACTGTCCACTTCGCCGGAGCCAGAGCCGCCCCCAATGGATTAGTCTTCCCTCCCATTAACCCCCCCCTTGTTTTGTGTGTTTTTTTTTGGCGTCCGGGAGTCCGCACCTTGGGGGGGGGGGGGGGAACTGTCAGGCTCTGGCCATAGAGAAGCAAATAGGCTTCTCTATGTAGTTATAGTCAGAGTCTGACAGTGTCGTTCTTTTCTGTTTCTGTGAGGGGTTTGGGTTGGATCCCTAATTAGAGGCAGCTGCACCGCATTGTCTCTGATTAGGGATCCCATATATGTTGAGTCTGTCCTTCACTCTGGTGTGGGTCATTGTCGTTATATGTCGCAGTCAAGGTGAAAAGTAAGTGTGCCTTTTTTTACGTCCGTTCATTTCGTGTGTTTTGGTGAACGTGACGTTAGTTTATAGTGTGTTTGTGTCCTGTAGTTCGCCATTTGTTCTGATATTACATAGTAAGAAAATAAAATGTCGAACTACTATCCCTGCGCTGCGTCTTGGTCTCTCTCTGCACCCTTCCGTGACAAAAGTGTAAACAAGCTTGTTCAAGTAACTCCTAGGACTAGAGATGAGAAGAGATGATTGACATTTGGAAAAGAGTAGCTGATCAGAGACAATGATGATGTAAATATGCTAGTTAGCGATGCTGTCAAAACAAACGTGTTTTTACTTGATATGAGTTTGTTCTGCTGCTGACATCTGCATCTTACTAACAAGCAGTTGAATTGCCCCATCATTTGTCCCTAAGAGTGAGAGACACACATGACAGATCCAACTCAAAAGTAGCCTCCTTACCAGTAGGTATTCAAGTCTCCCCACCCGGCGCCGGCAGCCAGTGGCAACTGCATGCAAGTCAGTCAAATGCGCTCTTGGGGCGGGAGAGCTTATACAATTTGCTAGTTCTATACATTTAAAATGAAGACAAACAATTCAAAGATTTCAAATAAAATAAATCCACTGAGCTGAGTAAGAGCAAAATACATGGGCTTCAATAGAGATTTCCCTAAAAACTGGCTTTCAAAATGATTTATAGATAAATGGCAAGCTGACTTATTTCCAAAGACAGTTAATATGATACCAATACAACATTTTTACAGTATTCTGTTTAGGCTCCCGAGTGGCGCTGTATCACATCCGGACGTGATTGGGAGTCCCATAGGGCGGTGTACAATTGACCCAGCGTCGTCTGGGTTTGGCCGGGGTAGGCCGTCATTGTAAATAAGAATTTGTTCTTAACTGACTTGCCTAGTTAAATAAAGGTTTAATATATTTTTTTTTAAATAGTCAGAAATTGGTAAAAGTGTTGTGCTTTCACCCTCTAAGGACCGACGTTGGAGATGAGAAACAGGTATGGGGAGTTTAACATTTAATGCACGGACATGTAGAACAAGACAGGAACAGTGCCAGAACCGGGCAAACAAATGACATACGACAATTACAATTAATGCAGCAGCGGGGAACAGAGCTGGGGAACAGACAGATATAGGGAAGGTAATGACAAGTGAATGAGTCCAGGTGAGTCCAATAATCGCTGATGCGCGTGACGAGGGAAGCAGGTGTGCGTAATGATGGTGGCAGGAGTGCGTAGTGCAGGGCAGAGCGGGAGCAGGCGTGACAATACCCACCCTCTAGGGGCGCCACCCGGCGTCCCACCTGGGCGAGCCTGACGGGCCGACCGAGGCACGGGTGCTGGACAAGCCGGCTGGGCATACAATCCTGACATGATGCAAATTCCCCCGAAAAGTTCCTCTATGTAATGGAGAATATCTTAGGACATATAGCAGAGAAGCTTTCAAAATATGCCATGAAAGACCCTAAGAAGAGCCTGAGCAAGAGACAAAAAATTGAAATGGTCAAAGATTTTTTTTTTATTGTTGAATTTTGCTGAGAGAGACAACACTATCTTCAAGGAAGTTATTAGTAAAATGTGTATTGCTGTTAAAGACTGCTCAACCATTTCCACTCAAAGTGGATGGGAAATAGAGGGATATTTTCCCAGCTGGCATCATTAATCATTCTCCTTCTACCAAAGACAACATCAGATAAAGGATGCCTCTTAGAAATTGTCACAGGAGAAGGAAAGTCTTGCATTCGAGCTATGTTTGCAGCAATCCAGGCGATCAGAGGGGCTACAGTCGACATTGTGACCAGTTGGGGCAAACTGTTTGATATCACATCCTCTGATGTGCCTCCACCACCGTTGAAGAAGGTTAGCAGCCATAAAAGCTTTGACAGAATGCTACAGGACGCTTACAAAAGACAAATTGTGTATGGAACCGTAAGTGACTTTGCAGCAGACACTTTGAGGCAGGAATTTTAGAAAAACACCACTCGTGGGGAGAGGAAGTTTGACTTAGTGATTGTGGATGAAGTAGATTACATGCCCTTGGACAGTAGAGTTCAGGTGACCTTCCTGTCTCATGAAGCCAGTGGCCTTAGGCATGTCGAGCAAGTCCTTGCTAGCATTTGGTGCATTATATCTGTGTGTCGGCCTATTGAAATGGAAGAAACAGGGAAGATTGAGTGGATAACTGGGATACAGGCTGCAAAGATGGCTGTTATGGGCTCAGACACATCTGAACATTTCTCTGAATATTATATACTGCGCACAAGGTTGCAGTTAGGATTTTAGACACAGGAAGACATTGATACATTGATGCAGTGTACAAGTGAGGCACAAAGAGATGGTAAAGCTGATGATTTTCAAGATGAGAATTGGAAAGCTATTGAGGCGTTCATGACGAAAATTGGAGTGGAACAACAATTACTCATTAACAAATAATAAAGCCACATAAATTGGAGAGAAAATGAGGGACAGTGACATGAAAATCAAAATGCTTCTCCTCAACAATGGACGAGCTAGTGAAATCACGTCTGAAATATCACTCATTGATGTGTTGTTCTTGAGATACAATCTAAAATCAAATATTCTGACCAATGTCAGCCAAAATCAGAGGAATCCAAGAAGGCTATTGTGATCCCCTTCTTCCTTAAGAAATACATTGAAAATCGGATGCCAATCTTGGGAAATGATGCCAATCTTTGGATGCCAATCTGTGGGAAATGACTTAAAAGCCATTGCAATGAAACATGGAAGAGAGTACATGATTGGCATATCTTCTGATGCTAATCCAAGCACTGTCAGTCAGTCTGACAAACATTTCTACCATGCCATCATCCCAGTGGACTACCAGGCCGGTGGAGTACTGGAAAAGAACAAACTCTGGGGTGACAGCCTTCAATAGTTTCTAGAGATGAAGCACCAGTTGGCCAAATCATCGCTATCCAATGTTACAAATTATATGTCAAATATACATGACTTTAAAAGATACCTTAAAGGGAGTGGCATATTTGGTGTTTCTGGAACATTAGGTGGAAATGCAGACAGACACTTCTTGAAAAGGCATTACAAAACAGACAGCTATACGATACCGGCACAAACTTCCCGCTCTTCAGGTAAGCGGTGATGATTTAAAATGGATAGAGGTAGTCTGTGAAAGTGCATGGAAAGCTGCCGACAGGGACCAGGTCGTCTTGGTGGTTTGTGAGGATGTAAAGACAGAAAATTAATTACAGGTGGCAATGGCCAACCGAAGAGCAAATCCCCAACATCCAATCACCATGTACACAATCAGTGAGAGCGACAACATTGAGCAAAACACATTCAGTGGGGGAAACATCATTATCGCCACCAATTTAGGTGGACGTGGCACAGACATTAAATTGGAGCAGAGAGTGAATCAATGCGGCGGACACTTTGACCTTCTCACGCACTTTCCTGACAATCAGCGAGTGGAGTAACAGGTGTTTGGACGCACAGCCAGAAACGGAAATTCCGGCATGGTGCAAATGATACTCCATTGTGACCAACTGGCACCAGCGTACCAGGGCCAGCCTATGGACATCATGAGGCAGCTAAGAGAGGATCATGAAACCCAACGCATCACTGGTATGGAGACAAATGAGCTGCAGGAAATTGACAGTAAGGAAAAACTATTTTCAACAGTTTGGACATTTCTTGACAATTTTGACAGCAACTACTCAGAAAAAGAACCTGTTGACAATGCAGGTGGAGGAACATTGTTTCAGACGTTAAGGCAATAAGCTTGATTACCAGCCTGCACTCAAAGCTTTGAAAGAATCCTGGGCATTGTGGCTGAGAACCATATCGAGAAGCATGATGATATCTCTGACTTGGAAGCAGACTTGCTTCAACAATTGACCAACACAAGCAACATGATGTTGAAAGGACAAAGTCAAAATGTCTATGATCATCTTAAGCAGGCTGTTGTTAGAACCAACCTGCACTGCTGTGATAAAACCAAGTGGGGACTATGATGCAAAATCCTCCCGGCATAAAGCTGCAAAATGTGACCCCTTTTACCAAGCTTACACCATGATTAAACTGCCAAAGAGTGACTAAAGCAGAGGCTAGTAAATTACTGCAGGAAGCAAAAGACACTGAGTGTCTATATCTCTGAAACAACAAACACTTTGAATGCTTGTCAGATGGCAATTAGGACCAACTTTGAGCCACATCATGATGGTGTCTACAAAAGTCAGATGCAATCTAGGATGAATATTTTCCAAGCTTGGGTGGGATACATAAACAGTGCACTGAAAAAACGTGCAGAGCTAAAGAACAGTAAAAGTAGTGCCATAACAGAGTTTTCCTCAATGTCTACACTCTCAGACGGGACAGACTATGTCACCACAAACAAACTCATGACCCTGTATGAGTACGGCCTTGGCATGGTGTCCGAAGTAAAAGAGAAGGTTCAACATTGATGCTCTTGTGTGTTTTTTACTGGGTGCATGTCAGGTTCTGGCTGGAGTTCTTGTTTGTGCTCTGTCCTATGGCTCCGTCTCCCAGTTTGGTCTTTCCTTGATCTCTGTCTGACATGATCAGCGGGTGTGATGATAACTGACATTTTCAATTGGGCATCGTGGGCCATCTCCAAAAGCATCCGTATTGGGATATCTTTGATCACTTCTGGAATTGGCACCATCAAGAGAGCTGTCAAGAGAGCTGTCAAGTCTGTATATAAAGCCACAAAAGGTAAACATACATTCATGTCTTTCAAAGGCACAGTCACAGCGGCCTCCTCTCTGTCCCTAGATACAGTGAAGAAGCTGGGCACAAACAGACTTTCAAACATGTAACCAAGTATGCAGGGCAGGAAATGGCTAAGCAGACAGTTACGCACACATTGCATTATGTCACTGATGCAGGGCTTCATTGAAGGAGATTTTGAACAAGGCTTTCAAGGATTCAATCACCTCTGCAATAAAAGAGAATGATGCATTGAGTCACACTCTCACAGAGCTTGTATGTTCTGGAGTTCCAAAATCGGATTTACAGAAACTACCTGCTGAGTTCAAGATTAACCAGGGGGTGTGAAAACAGAATGAAAGATTTAGTGATAGATTGCAGCACAGTGCATGAGGTCATTGACAGATTATCTGAGGTGAGTAACAATGCATCAGACCTTATGGACAACACAAGAGTCCAAACGGCTATCTCTGCAAGACTCAGCATAGCAAAGTTCAGCACAGTGTTGGTCCAAATGTTGAACTCTATCCCTACAGAAACAATTCATCAATGACAAATTCTCTCCCAAGTTGATAAAATAAATTGATGTGCGAGTGCCAAAGAGGTATTACCAGGATGGCAGACTGTGAGCGATTGTCGCAAGGAAGGCGTAGTGGAAGCAGGCGCAGGGAGGCAGGAGAGTAACGATAATGAATATTTAATAACGGAAACCAAACTCTCCGTTTTGAACATAAGGGGGAGCTACGAAAACACGTTAGCTCCCATACACACTCAAAGTACAATAATCACCGACAGGGACCCGGGGTGTGCAGAGGGAATAAGACGCACCCACAATTAGTGAACAAATGGGGAACAACAATACCACTAGCAACATGCTTGGCAGGTACAAAACTGAAAACCATTTCCTAGAGCAGAGGCAGAGGCATGACATGAAATTAGCCAGTAAGCGTGCAGGGGGGGTCTACGTGTGAGAATGAACAGTCAGACCTCCATCACTACATCAATAACATCAGCGATATTGACCACCCTGCTTCAGAGCTGGACATCTATGTCCTTACAAAGAGTGACCTACTCCAGGGTCAAGGCATCAGGGTCAAAGTAGTGGATAAACATGGGAAACCACTCAATGAGCAATCCTACCCAGACACTGACTGCTCAGCAGGATACATCACACTCAAACTGACCATGGAGCCAGAGACAGCTAAAAGATATGTACCTCTGTGTTCAGGTCTGAGTTCCTGTGCCACCTCCCTCATTGAACTTTAAGGATATAAAGAATACTAATATTAATGTTCAATACCACTAAACTGACACAACATAAGATCAGGAGCAGATTTCTCCTAACTAACTTCAGATTCCTATGTTTGAATTTGATCTTTGAACTTAACAATCAGGGGCTATCCAAGATTGCGTAACAGTGCGGACATGTATTTTTTGTCCTGTCTCGTGTCCCGTGTAAATAGTCAGTTTTTTTTCTGTTTTTTCATATATATTTCTTATTCTCATATACTTTCCTGCAACCCTCCTCACCCAACATGGAACGGATCTACCAAAGCCTCCTCCCTAAGTTTGATTTATTCACTGCTTTAGCACACTCCGCCAACCCTGATGTCCTAGCCGTGTCTGAATCCTGGCTTAGGAACATTTTCCGTCAAGATAGAACTGCCAAAGGAGGCGGAGCTGCAATCTACTGCAGAGATAGCCTGCAGAGTTCTGTCATACTATCCAGGTCTGTGCCCAAACAGTTTGAGCTTCTACTTTACTCTCTCACTCTTGCCACTTGTTACAGACTCCTCTCAGCCCCCAGCTGTGCCTTGGACACCAAATGTGAATTGATTGCCCCCAATCTATCTTCACAGTTAACTGGGATATGCTTAACACCCCGGCTGTTCTACAATCTAAGCTAGATGCCCTTAATCTCACACAAATTATCAAGGAACCTACCAGGTACAACCCTAAATCCGTAAACATGGTCACCCTCATAGATATCATCCTGACTAACTTGCCGTCCAAATACACCTCTGCTGTCTTCAACCATGATCTCAGCGATCACTGCCTCATTGCCTGCGTCCGTAATGGGTCCACCCCTCATCACTGTCAAACGCTCCCTAAAACACTTCAGCGAGCAGGCCTTTCTAATCGACCTGGCCCGTGTATCCTGGAAGGATATTGACCTCATCCCGTCAGCCATTCACCCATACTATGCAATGTCCTTTTATAGCTTTTTGCACTCCAGACTTTTTGTATTTTATACTTTTTCATACTGCCGCACTATGTATCATGTATCTGTCTTTTGTGTATTTTCGTTCTGGCATTTTGCTCCTGCCCTGTGTTTTTTCGTAGCTGCTTGACGAAGAAATTTCCCCTCGGGGATCAATAAAGTATCTATCTATCTATCTATCTATCTATCTATCTATCTATCTATCTATCTATCTATCTATCTATCTATCTATCTATCTATCTATCTATCTATCTATCTATCTATCTATCTATCTATCTATCTATCTATCTATCTATCTATCTATCTATCTATCTAGGATGCCTGGTTATTCTTTAAAAGTGCTTACCTCACCATCTTAAATAAGCATACCCCATTCAAAAAAGTTTGAACTAAGAACAGATATAGCCCTTGGTTCACTCCAGACTTGAGACTGCCCTCGACCAGCACAAAAACATCCTGTGGCGTACTGCATTAGCATCGAATAGCCCCCGCGATATGCAACTTTTCAGGGAAGTCAGGAACCAATATACACAGTCAGTTAGAAAAGCAAAGGCTAGCTTTTTCAAACAGAAATTTGCATCCTGTAGCACTAATTCACAAATTTTATGAGACACCATAAAGTCCATGGAGAATAATAGCACCTCCTCCCAGCTGCCCACTGCACTGAGACTAGGAAGCACTGTCACCACCGCTAAATCTACAATAATCGAGAATTTCAATAAGCATCTTGCTACGGCTGGCCATGCTTTCCACCTGGCTACCCCTACCCTGGCCAACAGCTCTGCACCCCCCGCAGCAACTTGCCCCCCCCCCTTTCTTTCTAAAATTATACGCCGCAACACCTATTACTAGCCTGTTCAACCTTTCGTATCGTCTGAGATCCCTAGAGATTGGAAAGCGGCCACTCTAATCCTAAACTGTTACAGACCTATATCCATCCCGCCCTGCCCTT
Organism: Thymallus thymallus; assembly: GCA_023634145.1. Taxonomy (NCBI): domain Eukaryota; kingdom Metazoa; phylum Chordata; class Actinopteri; order Salmoniformes; family Salmonidae; genus Thymallus; species Thymallus thymallus. The sequence continues at coordinate 17,462,558 of CM042385.1, forward strand.
CTAAAGTCTTCGAAAGCCAACTTAACAAACAGATCACTGACCATTTAGAATCCCACCATACCTTCTCCGCTATGCAATCTGGTTTCCGAGCTGGTCATGGGTGCACCTCAGCCACACTTAAGGTCCTAAACGATATCATAACCGCCATCAATAAAAGACAGTACTGTGCAGCCGTCTTCATCGACCTGGCCAAGACTTTTGACTCTGTCAATCACTGCATTCTTATAGGCAGACTCAATAGCCTTGGTTTCTCAAATGACTGCCTCGCCTGGTTCACCAACTACTTCTCAGATAGAGTTCAGTGTGTCAAATCGGAGGGCCTGTTGTGTGTAGATTGATGTGTAAAAAAAACAATTTAATACATTTTAGAATAAGGCTGTAACGTAACAAAATGTGGAAAAGGTCAAGGGGTCTGAATACTTTTCGAATGCACTGTATAGTGTATTTTGGTAGCCTAACTACAGCCAGATTAGAGTCTTCTCTTTTCAGTCGTAACCATTTGCTTTTACAAACTATGTTTTTCCCGAGATCGTAAATAGAAATATTGCAAAGGCCTATTTTCAGCAAGGATGCTTCATAATTCCTCTGTTTGGAAGGGTAAAATACTATTAGGCCTATTCTGATTTGATTTACATCAGGCTAGCTATTGTTTTAGGCAAAACATTGTTTCAGTCCCGCCTGGCTCACATTTGTATCATAGGTGCCACGGCCCAATTAAACATTCTCACACCTATCTTTTTAAACATATCAGATTACTCAAACTCCTGATGTTACAAGTTTAAACACTGAGGTAAACACTAATGCTCAGAACTATTTAAAAGAATCAAGAAAAATAATAAAATGTAAATGATTATTCAGATTCAGAAGGGTTCTTTGTAGAACCCTTCTTGCCTTCCATAGAATCCGGTTCTCAGGATGAAAAAGGTTCTAGGTATAACTCTTTGCCTTACAAAGAACCATTGTTTTCCAAAAGGGGTTCTTCAGATGAAAACGGTTTTTGGTAGAACCCTAGCCCTACCCAAAGAACCCTTTTGGAACCCTTTTTTCTAATTGTTTATCTATTTTAGTCTGTGTTGACAAAGCATCAATAACAATTATCTTTTCCACCATGTGTAGCACTCATGCTGCAATTTGGTTTGTCTAACTGTATGGTATTTATGCTGATCTGAGGAGTTTATCACCATATAATGATCCATTAATATTCCCAAACGGCTGATAATACCATTACCATCTTTGTCTCAGCAGGGGAGGATGTGCGGTTACCTGGGTTGCTCCTTTAGCCTACAGTGCAGCTCAGAGCTTCATATTCCCATTCCCAGGCAGTGTGATGCTTTGTTGTAGAACAAAACGTACCAGAGTCAACAACTTGGTATATTTAGCTTATTTTTTTTTACCTTTCATCTGGCTTCTATAATACTTTCAGAAGATTAAATATAGTTGACACATTTGAAATGTGTGTCGTTTGTTTTTTCACTGTCTAACACAATACAGTACTACAAATATTGCATTATTTGTGTAGTACAGGCCTGGCTACATTACATTCCCATTGTTGAATACATTATTGATGACTAACTTTTAGAAGCAAGACAATACACACAGTGAGTAGATATCAGGTAGGTCCCAGTGGAAAGTCAGATGCTTAAGGTTGACACATTTGGGTTAAAATCCCTCAATAGAAACCTATTTAGGAACCACTTAAAACATTAATCACAGCCTCCACTGAAAAATCTAACGGCCGGTTTCCTGGACACAGATTAAGCCAATGTTGCACATGAGGATGTGTGAAACTTACTCCTCAGTCTGAAGTGTCCCCACTTGAGCCAGCGAATAGCTAATGTATACTCATCCATGTTGTAAGCAATTTACAACACATGTTGTTACATTGATTTTACTGCCAGCTACAGTATATACTGTAGATTATATAGGCTTAACAGTAAACAGTCCAGTCAGAACATGAAAAGGAAATTGCCTACATGGAATAACCTGCTGTACTCTGTAGAAAACATGCTTTTCCCTGTCAGCAGTGTAAACGTGTGAGTCTGTGGGTACCTACACCTCCGCAGGCATCCTATTTCCTCCCAAGGTGCACTGCTTTTCCACTGTAGATGTTACACTGCTGTGTATCCCAAGTATTTTTGGAGTACACGGTGTGTAGAATGGTGGGTAGAATTTCGAGTTTCAGGACTGCACAAACCTCATCATGTCCACTGTGATTCACAGTAAAAGTTTTGTATCCTAGCAACAACACCCAAGAAGTGCTCTGATCATGCCTGCAGGCATCCGTGCAAAGCAGTGGCGAGGGCTTAGTACATATGAACAGATGAGCAAATGTTTACATGCAATCAAATGTTGTCTTTTAATGATTCACTCAAGCCCACGGTGGTGCATCACAGAGATAATGGTGTTTCCAATCGCCTGATGGTGTGTTTTACTAGAGTCCAGGAGAAATGGATCCTATTCAGAAGATGAATCCAATCAGGCAAATGGTGATTGCATGGTTCTTTTAGACATGAGTAGTTGTGGGTCCCTGTATACCAGGACATTGCTGTTGATTGTGCCTTGATTGCTATATTCCCTCCAGCTGAATAATATTTTCCATGCAGTTATAATGCTATTTTGATTGATCATACATGACTCTTATACAGTTGCTGCTGAGATAACTGTAACTGTCTGTCACAGGATGAGCTCAGGTTTTCTTCCATAAAATCTCTTAAATGTGCAGGGTTGAGGGAACTCTTCTCAATACACAGTAGGCATAATTTTGATCTGTTTTGTCATTTTTAGTTGTGGGGGGTTACAGGTACAATATCCATGTCAATTCATATATTCAGTTCATATAACATGTACACATGGGCTGCACCTCAAAAGCAAGTTATATTAAATTCAGTATAAACAGGAAAATAAAACAAAAAATAAGCCTCCACCCCCAAACCTCTCTTTCCCCCACCCAGTCAACGTCTCCATCCAACCTCCCAGCCCTTTCCCCAAACCCCACTCAACCTCCCATCCCATTCCCCGCACCCAACCCAGACTACAACCTCCCATCCCATTCCCCCAACAACATGTCTCCAACCCCCCCACCCCCCACTCCCGTAAACCATGTTTTCCCCCCGTTGTCAGTCACCCCCCAGACCCCCCACCCTCTCGCCCCCTACTTCCGGTGACCAGAGAAAACCCTTCCCTGTGGGCCTGAAAGCACAGAAAGTACAACATAAAATAATAATAATAAATAAAAGTTTGGACACACCTACTCATTCAAGGTTTTTCATTATTTTTTACAATTTTCTACATTGTAGAATAATAGTGAAGACATCACAACTATGAAATAACACACAAATGGAATCATGTAGTAACCAAAATGTTAGATTCTTCAAAGTAGCCTCCTTTTGCCTTGATGACAGCTTGAAGAAGTTCCCACATACAGTGGGGAGAACAAGTATTTGATACACTGCCGATTTTGCAGGTTTTCCCACTTACAAAGCATGTAGAAGTCTGTAATTTTATCATAGGTACTCTTCAACTGTGAGTGACGGAATCTAAAACAAAAATCCAGAAAATCACATTGTATGATTTTTAAGTAATTCATTTGCATTGTATTGCATGACATAAGTATTTGATACATCAGAAAAGCAGAACTGAATATTTGGTACAGAAACCTTTGTTTGCAATTACACAGATCATACGTTTCCTGACCAGGTTTGAACACACTGCAGCAGGGATTTTGGCCCACTCCTCCATACAGACCTTCTCCAGATCCTTCAGGTTTCGGGGCTGTCGCTGGGCAATACGGACTTTCAGCTCCCTCCAAAGATTTTCTATTGGGTTCAGGTCTGGAGACTGGCTAGGCCACTCCAGGACCTTGAGATGCTTCTTATGGAGCCACTCCTTAGTTGCCCTGGCTGTGTGTTTCGGGTCGTTGTCATGCTGGAAGACCCAGCCACGACCCATCTTCAATGCTCTTACTGAGGGAAGGAGGTTGTTGGCCAAGATCTCGCGACACATGGACCCATCCATCCTCCCCTCAATACGGTGCAGTCGTCCTGTCCCCTTTGCTGAAAAGCATCCCCAAAGAATGATGTTTCCACCTCCATGCTTCACGGTTGGGATGGTGTTCTTGGGGTTGTACTCATCCTTCTTCTTCCTCCAAACACGGCGAGTGGAGTTTAGACCAAAAAGCTCTATTTTTGTCTCATCAGACCACATGACCTTCTCCCATTCCTCCTCTGGATCATCCAGATGGTCATTGGCAAACTTCAGACGGGCCTGGACATGCGCTGGCTTGAGCAGGGGGACCTTGCGTGCGCTGCAGGATTTTAATCCATGATGGCATAGTGTGTTACTAATGGTTTTCTTTGAGACTGTGGTCCCAGCTCTCTTCAGGTCATTGACCAGGTCCTGCCGTGTAGTTCTGGGCTGATCCCTCACCTTCCTCATGATCATTGATGTCTCACGAGGTGAGATCTTGCATGGTGCCCCAGACGAGGGAGATTGACCGTCATCTTGAACTTCTTCCATTTTCTAATAATTGCGCCAACAGTTGTTGCCTTCTCACCAAGCTGCTTGCCTATTGTCCTGTAGCCCATCTCAGCCTTGTGCAGGTCTACAATTGTATCCTTGATGTCCTTACACAGCTCTCTGGTCTTGGCCATTGTGGAGAGGTTGGAGTCTGTTTGATTGAGTGTGTGGACAGGTGTCTTTTATACAGGTAACGAGTTCAAACAGTTGCAGTTAATACAGGTAATGAGTGGAGAACAGGAGGGCTTCTTAAAGAAAAACTAACAGGTCTGTGAGAGCCGGAATTCTTAATGGTTGGTAGGTGATCAAATACTTATGTCATGCAATAAAATGATAATTAATTATTTAAAAATCATACAATGTGATTTTCTGGATTTTTGTTTTAGATTCCGTCTCTCACAGTTGAAGTGTACCTATGATAAAATTGACAGACCTCTACATGCTTTGTAAGTAGGAAAACCTGCAAAATCGGCAGTGTATCAAATACTTGTTCTCCCCACTGTATGCTGAGCACTTGTAGGCTGCTTTTCCTTCACTCTGTGGTCCAACTCATCCCAAACCATCTCAATTGGGTTGAGGTTGGGTGATTGTGGAGGTCAGGTCATCTGATGTAGCACTCCATCACTCTTCTTCTTGGTCAAATAGTCCATACACAGATTTTTATTGGTGAGTCTGAGATATTACTTTTTCTTTGCAACTCTGCCTAGAAGGCCAGCATCCCGGAGTCGCCTCTTCACTGTTGACGTTGAGACTGGGGATTTGCGGGTACTATTTAACGAAGCTGCCAGTTGAGGACTTGTGAGGCGTCAGTTTCTCAAACTAGACACTCTAATGTACTTGTCCTCTTGCTCAGTTGTTCACCGGGGCCTCCCACTCCTCTTTCTATTCTGGTTAGAGCCAGTTTGCGGTGTTCTGTGAAGGGAGTAGTACACAGCGTTTTACGAGAACTTCAGTTTCTTGGCAATTTCTCACATGGAATAGCCTTCATTCATTTCTCAGAACAAGAATAGACTGACGAGTTTCAGAAGAAAGTTATTTGTTTCTGGATATTTTGAGCCTGTAATCGAACCCAACAAATGCTGATGCTCCAGATACTCAACTAGTCTAAAAAAGGCCAGTTTTATTGCTTCTTTAATCAGCACAACAGTTTTCAGCTGTGCTAACATAATTGCAAAAGGGTTTTCTAATGATCAATTACCCTTTTAAAATGATAAATTTGGATTAGCTAACACAACGTGCCATTGGAACACAGGAGTGATGGTTGCTGATAATGGGCCTTTGTACGCCTATGTAGATATTCCATAAAAAAATCAGACGTTTCCAGCTACAATAGTCATTTACAACATTAACAATGTCTACCCTGTAGAGTGGTATGATTGTCGGTTTCAGGCGCGCTGGTTCCAGTATCTCAGAATGTCCGGCTTCCTGGTCTTTTCACACACAACAGTGTCTAGAGTTTACCGAAAATGGTGCAACTAACAAAAAACATCAGCGGTTGTCCGGTGGGGAAAAACAGCTCATTGATGAGAAGTTGAAGGACATGGGCAAGAATTGTGCAAGCTAATAAGCGGTCCACAACAGACAAGTAGCTGCGCAGTACAACAGTTGTGTGCAGAACGGCATTTCGGAATGCAGAATTCATCGGCCCTTGTCACGGATGGGCTATTGCTGTTCCAGTGGGCATGCGATCACCAACACTTGACAATTGACGAGTGAAAAAACATTGCGTAAGCAGCAAAAAACATGGCGTAAGCAGCATGATGTGGTGTAATGGTGTAGGGAATGTTTTTCCTGGCACATGTTAGGTGCCTTGATTCAAATTTAGCAACATTTCCATGCTACGAAGAATTCAGGCTGTTCTGGAGGCAAAGAGGGTCCGATCCGGTACTAAACTGGCCACTGAGTGTATTTTGTTTGTATGTATGTGTTGGGCTTTTGTAGATTGTGTTGGGTTTTAGCTGAGATTATTCTTTACAGAGTCAAATATATTTGTCCAGTCCTCAATTGTTCCTTGACTAGCACCATTAATTCTCGCTGTCGATAATTCTAATTGTATAACCTCTAATACACTCTTAGAAAAAAACGGCACTATCTAGAACCTAAAAGAGTTCTTCGGCCGTCCCCATAGAAGAACCCTTTGAATAACCCTTTTTGATTCCAGGTTAACTATTTTAGGCTCCATGTAGAACCCTCTGTGGAAAGGGTTCTACATGGAGCCTAAAAGAGTTAACCTGGAACTAAAAAGAGTTATACATGGAGCCAAAAAGGATTATCCTATGGGGACAATCAAATATTTTCTAAGAGTGTAGTAACTGAATTGGGAGAGAGTGGGGTGACTGCCATCGAATAGCCAACACCTTTTTACTACAAATGTTGATGACAATGCGTCAGGAGCTGCGAGTGTCACACAGGAATTTGTAGCTTGCCTTTCAGTCTTCCCATGGGCCATCAGGTGGGAAATAAGAGGTGCTACCAGTGCTCTGCATATGCACCATGTCCCTGTGACCTGAATTTTCATTATAATTTTCACTCAATATTAAGGTGTTCTTAATGTGTTGTACACTCAGTGTATATCATAAAAAACCTCATCAGAATGATCAACACTTGTAAAAATGTAGAACATGACAACGCTGTAAGTACATTTTAAATGGTCCAATTAAAAAATTGGCAAAATATGACTTTATGCACAGCAAAATTAAATGCACTCACTCAAATGGGACAAAAACAGCCCAGCAGAGAAACCTTAGCAAGATTTCATATCCAGTGTCTCTATGAAAAATGCCACTGGGGCCATTCAACGGACTTCCTGCTTCCTCCATTCATTTGAATATTAAACTCTCAATGGAGTGCACTCTCATGTTGGTCTCTGAGAGCTCAATGCCGGCTCCAGTAGGCTATATTATTGAACAGAACAGCAATTTGCCTCTGTGGCTCGAGTTATGCTGATCTTTTTGGAGATCAACCATACCATTTATGCCATTGTTATATGGTTAATTGGGTAATTGCGCACTTACAGAGTAAATTAGGACACTATCTGTGTTATCCATGAATTGCATGACAATAAAGTGCAGTGTATAATGCTCCTAATGTGGACGTCTAATGCCCAGACTGGGTAAGGCTTGTGTCTATTAGAGGATAACAAGGAAAATTATCAACTTTTTTCTCTAAAAAGATGACCTCATATTTGCATTCTTTTTTTTTTATATATCTCACCATGTACAGTTCACTGCAATTGTGTTATTGAAAGGTTTTCATATGAATTTGATCTGTCAAGCAACTGCAGAGAGGCATGGCTCTGTTCTCTTTTTCCTCTCAGTGAGGCTAAATATAATCTTTCCTTTTGACATTCAGCTGATAAGGTCATCAATTGCATGCTGTTGGGTGGCACTGTGCAGGAGAGGTGTAAGTGAACGTGTGCTTAATACTAAACGGTTCCTGTCAATGACAATTATACAGCCTTCCTGTTCAGAATCTCTTTTAAAGGAAAGAGCCTCAGACTGAATAACATTTATACAGCTTCATTAGCATTGACAAATATGTAAATAGAACATTTGAAAAAACTATCTTTCAAATAATCAGTTCATACATCAAATGTATTTATATCACAGCAGCTTTATTTATGGCACGTCAGTGGTTATTGACTGAATAAGGTAGCTTCTACTAGCAGAAAGAACTGTGGTAGAGTACACAGCCAGTTCAAAGGTTACTATTCTCATACTGTCTAACAGAAGCGTACCTTGATAATATGACAAAATGTGAATGTGAGGCACTCAGTCAGTGTGGGAACATAAATGACTTGAAAGCATAAGGTTTTTCGAATACACTTGTCTGCAAGACATGTCTTTGATGGGAACACCAAAGTGGAAGGCTAGCCTCCAGATGTGGTGGATCATTACCCATGCAGACATTGCTCATGATAAGGTGAATGTCTCCTGAAATTGCCCTTCTTTGGAGAGATTTGAGGGATTAGTGCCTTATTACTGGTAATGTCAGTGAAATATGGGGTCTCACTCAGGTCAGTCCAATAATGAGGTAAAGTTTGTCCTCACTGGTCTAATCCTGAACCTCTAACTCTGAGTTCTGCTCCCAGAGGCACCTCTGAGATGGAGAGGTTAATCCTAACATTATTTAAAAACTCAGGATGGACCTTGTCTGTGCTACTCTAAGGCCCTGGAGGCAAAAACACAATGTGTCAGTATAATCGCAAGACACACAATAATGACAAGAATGATGGTGTGGAAAAGTACAGTGTGTTGCTCTCAATAATCTAGAGTGGAAGACATAATCAATGGAACGTATTTTGAAAATCAGAATCCCAGATTGTAAATTAAGAGAATGCGTTCCTGTGTTTCAGTGTTGTTTGGTGTCGAGGCTGAGGTAGCTGAACTGCTGCAGAGCTGATGTGACTCTGGGACAAGACTCCAGTCTCTCTGTCTGTCAGTAGATCCAGCCAATGTCTATGGTTCTGTTCCCATGAGGCTGTGTGTATTGGAGGAGCGCTGGGCAGCACTACCTTGGTGATGATCGACTGGGACAGAAAGCCCCAAGTGCAGGACGATGCTCTATAGCTGTCGTTTCTCCTTTAACTCACCTTATCTGGAGGGAGTGTTCTTATTGGACCAGAGAGGAGCAATGGTTCCCCTGCTACTCATTCTAAATTAGTCTGTAGTGACGCCTCTAGCATGTAGAGCAAATATAAACTCAAATTAAATCACAAAACCCATTTCTCGTTCACTTTTGCTGTTCAATTTATGCATTAGTTCCAGCTAAGAGTAGAATTATATCGTTTTATGGTTTGTGTTGCCAGAGCTTTGAAAAACACAGTTTGAAGCCCAGCTGATTAAATTATCTACAGGTGACGCCTGCCAGGCTTTGTAAATAAGACTAGGATTAAATGCAAGGCATCTGGGTCCCTTTTTTTGTTTATAAAGAGATCTGTCTCTATTGATACTGTAGTCTGCCCTTGTCTCTTGTGTATAATACGTCCAACTTTAGCAGTGTGTGGGCCCGACCTGGTTTCCTCTGCAGATTTCTTTGTGAGCTGAGCAATGGTCAGTTACTGCAGCAGCTGGATGTAATGGGAGCCTCTGCATCCATCATGTCAGCAGGTTCTGCTTCATTAATCTGTCTGATTGAACCAGGGTGCATGTGGCTCCACGACCTCACACTGCAACAATAACACATGGATCCATGACAGCATGCCACCAGATATAAGCTACTGCATTATTGATGCATGGGAATAATTTATTGACAGCTCAGGATATGGACATTTTTTAGCACTAATGATCCTCAATGGTTGATGCCTAAGGTATCCATTGGAAGGGAAAGTTAGGCCTTCGTAGTTCTGTTCACCTTTCTTAGTTTCCTTTCAGTTCAGCATAGCCTATCCAGCTAGCACATAACGTTCTGAGAACCATATGTTTCTTAGATCTTGGTGAGAGCGTGGTTGTCCTTTGGTTATTTTGCATATAACCTTGCCACAACTTTTTGGGAATGCTGCTGGATCGTTTCTTGGCTTTGGAACATTTTCAGCCCATTTAAGGAACTTGACAAAAAAACATTAATTTTCTTGGTATTTCATTACTTTAACAGAACATTTCCTAGAAGTTTAAACATGGTTGCATTTCATTTTGATTTTGGTAATGTTCTAGGAACGTTCTCTGACTGGTTTGACATTGGGAGTGTTCTCAAATAGTCAGTCCTTAAGCATAACTTTTACTTCAGGTTTCCTCATGTTTTTAAAGTTATGTTTTCAAATAGTTTCAGAGAACATTCATACCCTATAATGACAAAGCAAAACAGGTTTTAGACATTTTTGCAAATGTATTAAAAATACAAATCTGAAATATTACATTTACATAAGTATTCAGACCGTTTACTCAGTACTTTGTTGAAGCACCTTTGGCAGCGATTACAGCCTCGAATCTCTTTGGGTATGACGCTACAAGCTTGGCACACCTGTATTTGGGGAGTTTCTCCCATTCTTCTTTGCCGATCCTCTCAAGCTCTGTCAGGTTGGATGGGGAGAGTTGCTGCACAGATATTTTCAGGTCTCTCCAGGCTCTGGCTGGGCTTTGGAACATTCTTTGGACATTCAGAGACTTGTCCCAAAGCTACTCCTGCGTTGTCTTGGCTGTGTGCTTAGGGTCTTTGTCCTGTTGGAAGGTGAACCTTTGACCCAGTCTGCGGTCCTGAGCGCTTTGGAGCAGGTTTTCATGAAGGATCTCTCTGTACTTTTCATGAAGGATCTCTCTGCTCCGTTCATCTTTCCCTCAATCCTGACTAGTCTCCCAGTCCCTGCCGCTAAAAAACATCCCCACAGGAGAATGCTGCCACCACCACACTTCATTGTAGGGATGGTACCAGGTTTCCTCCAGACGTGACGCTTGGCATTCAGGCCAAAGAGTTATATCTTGGTTTCATCAGACCAGAGAATCTTGTTTCTCATGGTTTGAGAGTGCCCTGGCCCCATGATCTTAACGAGTGCTTGTTTCCTTTGAAATGTGGTGTGTTTGAATAGAGTAAAATGAACAACTTTGTATGCTTAAAAAAACATGACATACTAGCTTCATCCTGGTGGCGCAGTGGACTAATTCCATGGATAGGAAAAGTTTAAAGAAGTGAAAGTAAAATGTTCTCAGAACCTCCCTGCAACTTAAACATTTTTTCCCTTCTGTTCTTAGAACATTTCAAAACCTTTCAGTTTTACTGGCCAGGAAACGTATGGCTTCATATCTACAACTAATGTGAAACCATTCCCACAACTTCCAAGGAACCAAATGTGCTAGCTGTTAATACAATAGGTGTGTGAGTTTTACTTTTGTCAATATAAAACTTCTAAAAATAATAATGCAAATGAAAAGGCTACAGCTGCTGTTTTTCCGTGCAGAAGTCTGTCAAACCTATTAAGACATAATCAATGACTTACAGTACATTTTTTTCCTATCTTTTCCCCAACTGTCAATAGAATTGAAATGAAAAATATTCTATTACGAAGTCAATAACTTGTGGATCATTGTGTGTGTTCACGTGCCTATGTGTTTGCACTGAACACCAGCGCACGGTATTGTAGGTTTGTTGTTTTGTTAGTTGAATCAGTACTAATAAATATGTTTGCACTCACCTCTCGCTCTGCGCCTCGTTCCATATCCATGCACCGTGACAGAATGATCCACCACCAAGGGAACCCACAGCGAGAGGAGGAGGAAAGGATGCATGGCACTACGGGCTTCGCGGAGGAGCGTGGACAGCACCGGCGTCGTCAGCGGAGACGTCGGGGAGAGAGGACTGTGGAGGTTGCACAGCCACTGGTGGTAGGGAGCATCTGGGGCTTCTCGACGCCTGCATGGGAAGAGGAGCTTGTGGCTGGACCAGTGTGGGGGCTTGGGACAGAGCTCTTACCAACGGAGTTCGAGGAGAGGAAGGACCGACCGTGGACAGCCCCGAAGGTCCCCCATATTGACGGTGGGGGGGTTGTGGGGATGTGTTCGGTCTCCGGCCCCAGTACCAGATCTCCAGCGCGCTCCAGGCCTATCCGACCAGCGCGCCTTCTCAGTCCGGTACGTCCAGCGACAGCTTCCCGCACCGAAGGAAAGGAAGCGTGTTACCGGCCCAGGGACCCCTGTACCAGCTCCACGCAATCAATCGTCGGTCAGCCACCCCAGGTTGGAAGATCAACGCCCACCACTTCCGCCTCCGACGGCCGATAACCGGAAGACGCCGGAGGGTTTCTTTGATCGGTCGAAGGAAGAACAGGCGAAGTGGTGGAGAGCCTGGGTGGCCCTTCCTCCCGTGACCGAGCTCAACCCTCACGTTCGGGAGATCGAGGAGGCGGAGAGTTTTGAGGCCAGATTGGCGATCTGGAAGAAGCGTCTGGCTCACCTCTTTCCCGAGGAGAAGAAGGAGGAAGAGCTCGTGCCTAGTCCGGGACAGGCAGCCAGGTCAATTAAACAGCTGGAGCTGTCATCTACACTGCTGCCTGGGCGGGGCACGGCAGCCGATCCGGCTTCGAAACTCAATTCGTCCTCCGTTTGAGTCTCCAGTCCGACATCGCCCGTGCCTGCTCCTCACCCCAGACCACTGGTGCACCTCCACAGTCAGGTACGGCCCGTGCCTGCTCCTCGCACCAGAGCTCCAGTGCGTGTGAATAGCCTGACGTCTCCAGTGCCGGCTTCACGCACCAGACCACTGGTGCGCCTCCATAGCCCGTAGACTCCAGCTACGGCCCACCGCCCCGAGCCTCCAGCTACGGCCCACAGCCCGGAGCCCCTAGCTATGTCCCACAGCCAGGAGCCTCCAGCGACGGCCCACAGCCCAGAGCCTCCAGCGACGGCCCACAGCCCGGAGCCTCCAGCAACGGTCCAGAACCCAGAGCCTCCCGTGACGGTCCAGAGCCCGGAGCCTCCCGTGACGGTCCAGAGTCCGGATCCTCCCGTGGCGGTCCAGAGTCCGGGGCCAGCAGCCAACCCAGCTACGTGGCTGGAACCCTCCTCTGCGTCGGTGCCCAGACTGGGCATGGCGTTCAGCCCTGCTCCGAGGTTGGGGCTGTACACTGGACCGGGGACTCAACCGGGACCAGTCGTCTGCTCCACTCCACTTCCAGAGCAGTCCGCTCCACCGGTGCCCAGTCCAGAACCGGTCGTTTGCCCCGTTCCAGTGCCGGAGCAGTCCGCTCTACTCCAGTGCCAGAGCAGTCCGCTCCACCGGTGTCCAGTCCAGGACCGGACGTCTGCCCTGCTACGGTGTTGGAGCAGTCCGCTTCACAGGTACCCAGTCCGGGACCGGTCGTCTGCTCCAAGCCAGCGCCGGAGCAGTCCGCTCCACTGGTCGTCAGCCCCCCTCCAGGATCGGAGTCTCCCACACCAGGGTCCAGACAGGCCTTGGTGCGTCATGGGAGTACTGAGGGGTGTCCATCGCGCCGGGGTCCGGACAGGACCGGGCGTGCAACGCGGAGGCAGGGAGGGAGCTGCCTTTCTTTGCCTGCGTCACGCCCGAAGCCGGAGCCCCCACCAACAACCTCCCCAGTACTCCGCCCTTTCCCCCCTTTTTGTGTTGGGACTTTGTGTCTTTTGGTTGGGGGGGGAGTATCGCGGTCGGGAGCCCGTGCCTTAGGGGGGGTGCTGTAAGGGCCTGACTGAGGCCAGGTCTCTGACTCCCAGGGTTGGTGTTGGTTTTTGGGTGATCCCCAATTAGAGCCAGCTGTCTTGAGTTGTCTCTAATTGGGGAGTCTATTTATGTGCACTTCACATCCACCTTCACTCACCTCTCGCACCGTGACACTTCTTCTTCTTCTTCTTCTTACTAAGCCAGGATATAATGACATGCATCAATGAAAGGGAAACTGTTCAGTATGTACAGTAAGAGAGTTACTGTTAGCAGTTTTCATTATTAGCCTAGGATGTGGATGTCTGCACTGTAGACCTGCTATTGGTGATTGTACACAACACTATATGTGTTGCAGAGCCAGATAACGCTTATAGTAGGTAGGCTACAGTTGCTAACAGTTTAAATGTGTTTCAAAATCATAGGTTTCAAAATCATATGAGTTTTTTGTGTTTTCATGCCAGCAACACTATTTAAGTCACTGTTATTCGAGAGGGTTATTTCCAGAGTTCTGTTCCTTCTCTTTGCAATCCCCTGATGCACTTTACTGCAGTGTTATTCCAGTCTGTATTATATTTCCACTCTACTGTGGGATTTTGTCAGACCTGACCTCAGTGGAACTAGATTTCCACTGCCTCGGGCAAAAATATTCAATCCTAAGCTAGCAGACGCCATCACAATGTTGGAAACATTACCCCATTTATTGCCTATTTTGGCCGAAATTGTTTTTGTCCTTCAAGGGTGGCATTTCTCATTACCAAAATACACTTTGTTGACCCTCAAGGGCATTTGGTGAAATGAGAAAAGATGTAGATGTGAGAAGATGCCATCCTAACCAATCAATATGCCTATTTTATAGTCTGTGCTTGTCTGTCAGAGAATCTGCACCATCTCTGCCCTCTGCAAAACAATGGCAGGATGACTGAATTTCCTGCCACAGGCTAGACCCATTTGTTTCATCATCAGGGACAAAAACTGGACATCTGAATCAATATGCTCACAAGAATAGTTTCACTTTTTATCTGTCAAGCTGAGTCCAGTCTTGATACCAGTTCTAATAATTGGCTTTAACAGTTACTGCAAAAATGGGCTGCAGACCGTCTCCCGTGGAGGGACGGTGAGAACTGCCAAAGAGACATGAGCTCCTCAGTTTAATTGCATCCCACTGGTTATTAGTGAGGGCTTCTGATCTGATTGGGCGTCCTGACTAATAATCAGGAGGGTGCTACTCTGTACTGAACGAGAGATGGAGTACGCACGTGGATCTCAAAGTTTGGACACCAAGTTGACCGAGATGATATGCTGCTGACAGCTGTTAGATAGATAGATAGATAGATAGATAGATAGATAGATAGATAGATAGATAGATAGATAGATAGATAGATAGATAGATAGATAGATAGATAGATAGATAGATAGATAGATAGATAGATAGATAGATAGATAGATAGATAGATAGATAGATAGATAGATAGATAGATAGATAGATAGATAGATAGATAGATTGATTTTGGGAAGCTACAGTATATGGTCAGAGACTGCATAGCAAAGGACTGTAGAACTAACGGCCATTCTGCTTAGTTCCTATTTAAAAGTATGAGAGGTGTTAGTGATAAATGTACTGTTACTGTAAAAAGAACATGATTTTTTTGTATTATGTACATTTGATACTGTGTAATTGTTAGTGCTCCAGTATTAAAAGGTAAAATGGCTTTGTTCAGTTTCTTGCACAGAAGGTACAGTTTGACATTTGATCCCACATTATCTACATTACCCACACCCGGTCTAAACGACAAGGTAATCAGCCAAAAGCAATGCAAGAAACAGGATCCGGCACCTCTCCATTTTGGACTGTTTTGTTCCGGTACCTATTTGACCGGATCCGGTATCTCTCGTGACATGAAAAATAATGTTCACTTTTTGCAATGTAAAAATGTGAATAACAATGATCAAAGTTAATTTGAGTTGCCTCTACGTTAATTCTTCATGTGAAAATTTTCAGCCCGGCCCTAATATTCTAAGACTAACATTCTAAGAGTTGATTCGGGTTGGGCCAGCCCGGGTTTATGGTTTGTACAACATTGTAGGGCGGCAGGTAGCCCAGTGGTTAGAGTGTTGGGCCCATAACCGAAAGGTTGCTGGATTAAATCCCCGAGCTGACAAGGTAAAAATCGTTCTGCCCCTGAACAAGGCAGTTAACCCACTGTTCCTAGGCCATCATTGAAAATAAGAATATGTTCTTAACTGACTTGCCTAGTAAAATAAAGGTAAAAAAATAAATAAAATAAATTGTAACCTATGTTTGAGACCAACGCATGGCCGTGGCTGTGTGAGAAGCGTGCCACTATCTCTCACATAACTAGAATGAGATTCACTTTCTCTCTCTCTCTGCTCTGATAGACATGAGCCTGCAACGCTCATCCCTCCAGCATTGCACTTCATAATTTATTTCCTTATAGAATCATAGCCGCGGGAATAAATGTAAATACATTTGCCAAAATTATAGAATTACTGCTGTCTGTTCAGAAATAAATGAAATCATTCAGAATAGCCTACTACACCATAATAAGGCCTATAATTTAGCCACAGAGGATCAATAGTTCATTTTAAAAAATTGCTTGGCTGTGGATTGTAGCCCGATAACAAGGAATAGCCTACAGTCGGGAACAAGCAGCAAATCTGTAAGTGAAAAAACAGCACGCAGACAAAACAGGCCTTTCACAAAATTTCAAATACAATCGAGGGAAAGTTGGAAAGAAAATGGCTAACTATTATAAAGATAAGACTCTATGCTGTAGGCTACAAATATATTGGATCAACTTCCAAATATTGTTTTACAAAAGAGAGAGAGGCTTTTGGCACGAGTGCATCAGCCATCACCAGCGAGTGAGCTGCACATCATTGGGTGAGTCAGTGAAACTGGAAAGCATTTTTAGGACAATAATTTCTCCACACACCTAGGCCTAGGCTATTGATGGATTCAAGACAAGGTCGTTTTTTATTGATCTCAGATTCTCAGTTTGTCAGTGTCAAAGTAGCCTGCCATTTCGATCATTCGTGATGTATTAATAAATATGCTGTCAAAGTCTACAGTCATGTAAAATGATGTAGAATTGGATGAAGTGCATTTATAAAGGCCACATTTTTCCCAGACCCTAGGCTACTAAAAATGTTTCCTGTCACACCCTGATCTGTTTCACCTGTCCTTGTTCTTGTCTCCACCCCCTCCAGGTGTCGCTCATCATTCCCTGTGTATTTATTCCTGTGTCTTCTGTCTCTGTGCCAGTTCGTCTTGTCTTGCCAAGTCAACCAGCGTGTTTTTCATAGCTCCTTTTGTTCCTAGTCTCTGTTGTTCTAGTCCTCCCGGTTCTGACCCTTTGCCTGCCCTGACACCGAGCCTGCCTGTCTGACCATTCGGCCTGTCTGGACCTCGAGTCTGCCTGCCCTCCTGTACTGTTCAGACTCAGCCCTGGTTATTGAACCCCTGCCTACCCTGACCACGAGTCTGCCTGCCCTCCTGTACTGTTCAGACTCAGCCCTGGTTATTGAACCCCTGCCTACCCTGACCACGAGACTGCCTGCCCTCCTGTACTGTTCAGACTCAGCCCTGGTTATTGAACCCCTGCCTACCCTGACCATTATAAAGGTGATTTTTTTTATTTTGCATTCCAGTACTTTAGAACTCCCCAGGTCACCATCCCCGTTGTTCCGGCACCTCCCGATTTAAAATTTAAGCACTGCTCATATACATACAGTACCAGTCAAAAGTTTGGACACACCTACTCATTTAAGGGTAATAGCGTAGAATTGTAGAATAATAGTGAAGACATCTAAACTATGAAATAACACATATGGAATCATGTAGTATGCAAAAAAGTGTTAAACAAATGTATTTTATATTTTTGATTCTTCAAAGTAGCCACCCTTTGCCTTGATGACAGCTTTGCACACTCTTGGAATTCTCTCATCCAGAAGTTCCCGCATATCTCAATTGGGTTGAAGTCGAGTGATTGTGGAGGCCAAGTCATCTGATGCAGCACTCCATAACTAACCATAATAGCCCTAACCAACAATGCAGTTTTTAAGTAAAATAAGTTAGGTAAACAACAGATAAGTAAAGAAATTAAAGCAGTACAAATAACAGTAGTGAGGCTAAATACAGGTGGTACTGGTACAGAGTAAATGTGCGGGGGCACCGGTTAGTCGGGCTAATTGAGTTAATATGTACATGTAGGTAGAGTTAAAGTGACTATGCATAGATAATAAACAGAGAGTAGCAGCAGCGTAAAAGAGGGCTTAATAATTCCCACCTGTTCTGCTGAGGTTTCCTCTTAGCTTCTATTCTACTTTCGTAAAGGCTCTTGTTAAACATAAATCTATTTGAGAAGTTTAACCATCTCTTCACGTCCCTGGACATGAAAGAGGCGGTAGCTGAAATGCAATGACAACACTGTAGCTCCCTGGAGACAGTGACTGTATAAAATAAATAATTATTGTTCTGAGCTACACTATATGCTCAAAAAACTGGGAAATAATATGAAGAGTTTTATTGCTTAAAGAAATTATGAAAAATCTTTATAACAAATAATTAAATACAATTAAGAGATTTGTATGTAAAACATTTACATTTAATCATTTAGCAGATGCTCTTAAGATTGCTAGGTGACTAAGGTGAGAGAACCACATATCACAGTCAAATATACAGGATACTAACCTATACAGGATACGAACAGGATACGAACATTTTCATACATATCAACATCTATGAATACAAAATCTGAGAACAGCAATATTATACACACATGAGCAATCATTACTGATGAAAAAACACAAATGTGCATAATGGGTGCATATAGAGTTTTGGAAATACACTAATACTATTGCTCAGAAAAATTGCTTTTTTTTTTTTTTTTTTACGTTTGAGTTGTAAAACACATTGGGGTAGGGATCTTAGACCATCTTCAATTCAAACCCCAGGTTTCAAATGGGTTTCAAGTCCGAAGACTGAGATGGCCATTGTAAAATGGTGTGCGTGGCCAAATAGCTGCATTTTCATGTCATCTGACCAAAGCACCGGTTCCAATCCAAGTGCCAATGGAAACTCCATGTGTTTACATTTGTTGGATGACATGGCCAGGGATATAGGACACAAAGAGATTAATGCATAAGATGTATAGTAGCTGTTCAGTACTTTTTCTATTTTCAGAAATACCATTTACGCCCACACCACTGAAAGAACTGCAAAGAGCGCCATTTGACAAATTTATTTGGTTCACGCATGGACGATTGACTGACAACCATAGATGTTTATAATTGTTCCTCTCTTGCGGCTGTGTGGCTTTGTTGTCGAGAGAGGTGTTAGCTTTTAGGGTTTAGGAAAACTCATCCATGTACAGCAATTTCAGAAATCTGTCATTTCCTGATGTTTTTTTTCTCCCACTTGGCCTTAAACCGTGGTAAGTGCTACCAGGCCCATGCTGTTAGTCCTCCTATCAGAGCTGAATGGGTTCTGATTCCAGATGAAGTCTGTGAGAGGTGTGAAGTAAATTAATTTCATACTTCAGTAAGCCAGAAAATTCTGGTCTTGCTAAGCAGCCTCTCTCACTGAGGTTGAGTATTCCAGCACACAAAATGCTGCAGTGTCCTCCACACCTAACCACAGTCAAACTACATCACACATTTGTCCATCAAACCTGAACAATATTCAGGAATGCTTCATGTGTGGCTGCAGAGTGAACAGTCACTATCAGAAAAGGAAGTTAGCCTCTCTGATGTTGAACTTGGTGCTGAAAACACCTTTTGCCATAATCCGGTGACTTGGGGACCTCACATACTCATAAACAACATATTTTTCATGTGGACAGTTAGTCAATGTTGGTGCTGATTGTATTTTTGCTGGTGGAATTGAACTATCAGTACCGGTGATGAATTTGGAGCTCTCTTGACAAAAATGACAAGAAGATCATTGTTGTCTTTATCTACTCTGGGATTGCCTGTCCAACATGCATTACTAAGAGGACATCTTCATGATTCAACCTAATAGAAGTTGGCATTGACTTCTTTCATGGTGGAGTGGATTTGTCATCACCTGAAATACGATTGTTGATTGTTGTCTTGGTATTTAAAGTACATTTTTGGAGTTCTATGAACAGCCAGCCTATATTCATACTCCTGGGTATAGTGATCCACAGGGTTTTAGCCCTGGTCATCTGCAGGCCACAATACTAGGCATTAACTGAAGAAGCAGCAATGTAAACAGTATTCAGATCTCTGAAAAAGTTACTCATCATGCAAGTATGGTTCACTAGATAAGACTGTATCATCTGCATATAGATGGATAAGAGATTATCCTACTGCCTAAGCTATGTTGTTGATGTAAATTGAGAAGAGCGTGGGGCCTAGGATCAAGCCTTGGGGTACACCCTTGGTGACAGGCAGTGGCTGAGACAGCAGATGTTCTGACTTTATACACTGCACTCTTTGAGAGAGGTAGTTAGCAAACCAGGCCAAAGACCCCTGAGACACCAATACTCCTTAGCCGGCGCACAAGAATGGAATGGTCTACCGTATCAAAAGCTTTGGCTAAGTCAATAAAAATAGCAGCACAACATTGCTTAGAATCAAGGGCAGTGGTGACATCATTGAAGACCTTTAAGGTTGCAGTGACACATCCATAACCTGAGCGGAAACCAGATTGCATACTAGAGAGAATACTATTGACATCAAGAAAGCCAGTCAGTTGATTATTGACAAGTGTTTCCAACACTTTTGATAAACAGGGCAAAATATAAATAGGCCTGTAACAGTTAGGATCAGCTTGATCTCCCCCTTTAAACAAAGGACAAACCGTGGCTGCCTTCCAAGCAATGGGAACCTCCCCAGAACGGAGAGACAGGTTAAAAAGGTTGGAGATAGGCGTGGCAATGATAGGGGCAGCAACCTTAACGAAGAAAGGGTCTAAACCATCTGATCCCAGATGTTTTTTGGGGGTCAAGTTTAAGGAGCTCCTCTAGCACCTCGGACTCAGTGACCGCCTGCAGGGAGAACCTTTCTAGCGTGGCAGGGTAAAAAGAGGGAGGAGCATCAGGACTAGTCGCATTAGAAGGGGTGGGAGATGAGGAAATGTTGGACGGGCAAGGAGGCATGGCTGAGTCAAATAGGAATCCTGACTTAATGAAGTGGTGATTAAAGAGCTCAGCCATGTGCTTCTTATCAGTAACAACCACATCATCAACTTTAAGGGACATGGGCAGCTGTGAGGAGGAAGGTTTATTCTCCAGCTCTTTAACCGTTTTCCAGAACTTCTTGGGGTTAGACCCACAGAGAGAAAACTGCTCCTTAAAGTAACTAACTGTGGCCTTCTGGATAGCACTTATTTCTCATTTGCCTGAACAAGAGCCAGTCAGCCTGAGTGCACGTGTGCCGAGCATTTCACCAAATGCAATTCTTGAGGTGGAGTAACTCTGCAAGATCACGGTCGAACCCGGGGCTGAACCTGTTTTTAATTCTCATTTTGTCAACAATAGCACTGAAAATATCAAAAAAGAAGGTCCAAGCGTCTTCGACAGAGGGGATCAAGCTGATTCTATATCAATTTACAGAGGCCAGGTCCTGAAGGAAGGCTTGCTCATAAAAATGTTTACCAAGCGCCTAGGACAAATTAGGACAGGCCGTTTCACAGAGCAGCCATCACGAACACAGGTTGTAAAACAGTGATCACAAAGGTCATTACAGAAAACACCAGACTGATACCGCTCAGGAAAGCACTGAAGGTGATCCTTGGTAAAGATTTCCACTCCCCCACCTTTAGATGATCTGTCTTGCCAAAAAAGGTTATAATCAGAAAGGTTAACATCAGTATTCAAAACACTCTTCCTTAACCACGTCTAAGTAATGACCAACACATCTGGATTGGAGCTGTGAACCAACACTTTGAATTGATCCATTTTAGGTAATAAGCTTCTAGTGTTAACGTACAGAAAACCCAGGCTTTTACGAGAGCAGAAATCATTGAAGCAGATATCAGAGCACAAGTCAGAATTGGGGCTAGCAACAGTAGATGAGCCAGGGTGTACATGCACATTTCCAGATATTATCAACAGTAATACGATCAAGACATGGCAGAGGACAGGGAGAGCTCTGCAGTGTTGATTTATGACATTTGAATGTGCATTCAATGGCAACAAGATGATATTGTACAGCAGTTTCATCAGGTAACATGAATACAAAGCCGGCGGGAGGTGGTTAGAATAGGATGGGAGGCCAAAAGTCTGTGTAACCAATAGGAACAAACATAGTCTGTCCCACGGGTGGGTAAACAAGAAAGTCCATAGTCAACAGAGCATGCAGGAGTCATGATGAAAATATCAAAATAGCCAAATGCACAAGAAAAAATATATAACGACTTGGGGCTAGCGATTGTAAGTTTAGAGGGGGGGGGATGGGGGGAGACAAGCCAGGGCAGACGGTGAACAGATTGCCAGGTGGAATCCAAGCAGCAGTGCAGCAGGCAACGGGAGTAGGTGTCACACCCACTTGGGAAAAGCTTTTATTTCTGGAGAATGATTTCTTGTAGAAAATGGCAGTGGATGGCCTCTGAACAGCTTCATAGTCTTTGACACCTCTCTTCACACTTGACACCTCAGTGCTAATTGAAGTTGTATCAGGACTGTCACAGTTACAGTATCTCAGATCTTTGTTTGCCAGAGGACCCCTTGTATAGCTTTGGAAAAGGAAATCCTTGATAGAGTTATCCTTTCCAGGTAAATATTGTCCAAAAATGAGGTTGTAGGTTTGAAGTTTTGATCTGGAGTGAATGCTAAGACATATTTTAGATACAAAGTATATTGTTGGGACTGAATAGCTGACACAAAACCTGAAATGACCTAGAAGAAAAGATGACGTCTTCACCGTGCTTCTTACATGAAGAGATTGGCATGTACAGAGATCCAAGGCAGAACAATCCTACTGTTTCTATGATGAGATAGTTGAACCTATCATTCAGCAAGGCATCTGCGATACATACACAATGTCAGAATCTTCATTTCATTCAGCATGACTCAGATAAGCAAAGACTGCAAGGGGGTTTGTGAAATGTCAGGGAAATGAAAATGAGTTTCAAACATGGCACATCCAGCCGGGTAGATTTAAGTGCACAAAGATCAGACATATTTTCTTCCTCCCTTGGAGCAAATGTAAGAGCCAGAGATTGACACATCACAAACTGCCACCTGCTTCTCATCTGCTGTGAGCAGGAGGAACACGTGTGGCTGTCATGGCAAACACATCCTCTCTGTCCCATTGCTCGCCTGCACAAAACAC
The DNA here is from genome assembly GCA_023634145.1 of Thymallus thymallus. Lineage (NCBI taxonomy): Eukaryota > Metazoa > Chordata > Actinopteri > Salmoniformes > Salmonidae > Thymallus > Thymallus thymallus. The sequence goes on from CM042385.1 coordinate 17,485,496, forward strand.
CATGGACATCCATGCTAAGTCCTATGCATGATGGGAGCAGATTAGACACAGTTAAGCTTTGTGGCCCAGCGTGCTGATAGGTCTCCTATACTGAGCAAGAGGAGGCCCATTTCAGGAGACAGACAGAACACAGGAGGGAGGGAGGGACCTAAAGGTCAATGTGGCAATCACTCTACAACAGGGCTGTCTCTGCTGCAGAACTCTGAGAATGAAATCATTGGTGCTCCAGTCATTGCATTCAGAGAATTGCTCCAGTTCAAGTGTAACTTCGAGGTTAGAAGTTCAATTCAATGTTTGCAGAACATCTAATTATGTTTGTCTCTGCCTTAAACTTGTTGAGGTGTTGAACTGAGGAAGTATAGCCGGATGAAGGGCATGCTGGGATGTGGTAAAAAGCTGCAGTTTATAAGTACCAGTCAAAAGTTTGGACACACCTACTCATTCAAGGGTTTTTCTTTATTTTTTACTATTTTCTACATTGTAGAATAATAGTAAAGACATCAATACTATGAAATAACACACATGCAATTATGTAGTAAACAAAAAAGTGTATAAAGTATATTTGAGATTCTTCAAAGTAGCCACCCTTTGCCTTGATGACAGCTTTGCACACTCTCAACCAGCTTCATGAGGTAGTCATCTGGAATGCATTTCAATTAACAGGTGTGCCTTCTTAAAAGTTAATTTGTGGAATTTCTTTCCTTCTTAATGCACTTGAGTTGTGTTGTGTTGTGACAAGGTAGGGGTGGTTTACAGAAGATAGTCCTATTTGGTAAAATACCAAGTCCATATTATGGCAAGAACAGCTCAAATAATCAAAGAGAAATGACAATTCAAGACATGAAGGTCAGTCAATATGGAACATTTAAAGAACTTTTAAAGTTTCTTCAAGTGCAGTTGCAAAAACCACCAAGCGCTATGATGAAAGTGGCTCTCATGAGGACCGGCACAGGAAAGGAAGTTACCTCTACTCAGAGGATAAGTTCATTAGAGTTAAATGCACCTCAGATTGCAGGCCAAATAAATGCTTCACAGAGTAACAGACACATCTCAACTTCAACTGTTCAGAGGAGGGAGGGACCTAAAGGCATGCGTGACCTAATCAGGCATGCGTGAATTTTGTATTTAATTTTTTTATTTGACCTTTATTTAACTAGGCAAGTCAGTTAAGAACAAATTCTTTCTTACAATGACGGCCTACCTAAAGGGTCAGCCCCTGGAGCAAATTAGGGTTAAGTGCCTTGCTCAAGGACACATCGACAGGTTTTTCACCTTGTCGGAATCAGGCCTTCATGGTTGAATTGCTGCAAAGAAACCACTACTAAAGGACACCAATAAGAAGAAGAGATTTGCTTGGGCCAAGAAACATGAGCAATGGGCATTAGACCGGTGGAAACCTGTCCTTTGGTCTGATTAGTCCAAGTTTGAGATTTTTGGTTCCAACCGCTGTGTCTTTGTGAGACGCAGAGTAGGTGACCGGATGATCTCTGCATGTGTGGTTCCCACCATGAAGCATGGAGGAGGAGGTGTGATGGTTTGGTTGTGCTTTACTGGTGACACTGGCTGTTATTTATTTAGAATTCAAGGGACACTTAACCAGCATGGCTACCAGAGCATTCTACAGCCATCCAATCTGTTTTGCGCAATCATTTGTTTTTCAACAGGACAATGACCCAAAACACACCTCCAGGCTGTGTAAGGGCTATTTTACCAAGAAGGAGAGTGGTGGAGTGCTGAATCAGATGACCTGGCCTCCACAATCACCCAATCTCAACCCAACTGAGATGGTTTGGGATGAGTTGGATCGTAGAGTGAAGGAAAAGCAACCAACAAGTGCTCAGCATATGTGGGAACTCCTTCAAGACTGTTGGAAAAGCATTCCTCATGAAGCTGGTTGAGAGAATGCCAAGAGTATGCAAAGCTTTCATAAAGGCTAAGGGTGGCTACTTTAAAGAATCTAAAATCTAAAATATATTTTGATTTGTTCAACACTTTTTTGGTTACTACATGATTCCATATTTGTTATGTCATAGTTTTGATGTCTTCACTATTATTCTACAATGTACAAAATAGTACAAATAAAGAAAAACCCTTGAATGAGTAGGTTTCCAAACTTTTTACCGGTACTGTATGGACTCTAAACTCTCTCTTTCTAAAGATATTGTCTATGGTGGTTAGCGTCTTCAGCATGTTAAGTGTTAGGGAAATAGATCACATAGCTAAACTCAAACAAGTCTGCAAGGAACCATGCAGCAGACTGCTTGTTCCATTAACTGACACGGAGTAAGAACAGACTGCTTTCTGCTTCCGAAAAACATGTCTTGTCTTGCCACTTCGATCAAGGATGTTTCTGCTTTTATGCCAACTGATCTGCCTCCCATTGAACCAAGAGAAGCCAAAGCCAATAAATTCAAGACGACAGACTGTTGCCTTGTGCTGAGCACAAATAATGAAGTCGTCTCATACTCCAGTAAGCCTGTAACTAATGCCTCCCTTCTATTGAATTCATATTTTGCAGCCCTTTATTCTCTTCAGTGATGAAAAGGAGGACCAGAAGGCTCCATGTGAGTCCAGTGACGTCAAGACACCTGCTCTGAGCTGTATTCTGGTCATGCCTCAGCCTGGCTTTGAACTCGATGAGTGCTGCTGGCCTGGCTTACCTGGGAGGTAATTGACAGCTGTTGGGGTGAGAATGAGGAGGGACACAAGCAATTAAAGAGCCGCATCCAACCTAGTCTGACCTGCTGATCAATGCAGTCCATTTGGAGCTGGTGGACTAGGGACCAGAGCTCTGTTTACAGGCTAATAAAGAGGGCTCAGGGAGCACCTTCAGGGCTGCACCGCCAATACTTTTAACACCCCCATTGATTCTCATTACACTAAATAGTTTGCCTGCTACAGTCAGCTGGGTGCTGGGTGATGGGGGGGGGGGGGGGGGTTGGGGTGCAGGCTGAGATGTGGGGGGGGGGGGGGGGGGGGGGTGTTCTGACACTGGACAGGAGACGGCATTCTAGACTGGTACTCCCTCTCTTTCTAAGCCCAGCATGGTGCCACCTCTCTCTAACATGATGAGCCTCTTAATCATGTGGAGCAGGGACAGAACCGTCCATGGCTTATGCTTGCCTCCAGGTAAAGAGCATTGGGCCTGTAACCGAAAGGTCGCTGGTTCAAATCCCAGACCTGGCAAAGTGGAAGAATCTGCCGTTCTGCCCTTGAGCAAGGCAGTTGCCAATAACTGCTCACCGGGTGCCGATGACGTTGATTAAGGCAGCCCCCCCCACACCTCGCTGATTGGGTGAAATGTTGAAGACACATTTCAGTTGAATGCATTCAGTTATGCAACTGACTAGGTATCCCCTTTCCCTTTCCTCAACACTCACCACCGCCAGATCATGCTGATGATTACCCTGGATTTGCATATTTGTGGGCTAATCCTAACAAATCCCTAGACGCTTCCTTTGGAGATGTAGCCAATGTGATCTGCTAACTAACAGCAAAATGAAAATAAATACTGTAGCTCCCTCTTTTTTTAATCCCCTGAAATAATTATCGTTCTGCTCCTCTGCAGTGATTTTTTTTTGTGCTATTGTTCTCGCCCTCTTTTACAGTAATAAATAGCTTTGCATATTTTTGCTAATGGACTTTGGAGCTTTGCGTTACATTCCAGCCCTCGGCTCTAATTAGTGAGCAGTGTTTGGTTGTTACTTGGAGCCTACATGGTCCCTCTGAATCTCAGCTATAGTAAGGCTTCAGATATACAGAAGAGCAAGTAGAGCCTACTGTGGGCTTCATTACACACTCACATCTTTAGGGATCAGCCCACTTTAAAGACCTGCTCACATATTTAGGGATCAGCCCAAATTAAAGACCCGCTCACATATTCAGGGATCAGCCCACATTAAAGATCACTCAGATCTTTAGGGATCAGCCCACATTAAAGACCCACTCACATCTTCAGGGATCAGCTCACATTAAAGTCCCAATCACATATTTAGGGATCAGCCCACATTAAAGACCTACTGACATCTTTCGGGATCAGCCCACATTAAAGACCTACTGACATCTTTAGGGATCAGCCCACATTAAAAACCTACTGACATCTTTAGGGATCAGCCCACATTATAGACCTACTGACATATTTAGGGATCAGCCCAAATTAAAGACCCGCTCACATATTTAGGGATCAGCCCACATTAAAAACCTACTGACATCTTTGTGGATCAGCCCACATTATAGACCTACTGACATATTTAGGGATCAGCCCAAATTAAAGACCCGCTCACATATTTAGGGATCAGCCCACATTAAAAACCTACTGACATCTTTGTGGATCAGCCCACATTATAGACCTACTGACATATTTAGGGATCAGCCCAAATTAAAGACCCGCTCACATATTTAGGGATCAGCCCACATTAAAGACCTACTGACATCTTTAGGGATCAGCCAACATTAAAGACCTAGTGACATATTTAGGGATCAGCCCACATTAAAGACGTAGTGACATATTTAGGGATCAGCCCACATTAAAGACCTACTAACATCTTTAGGGATCAGCCCACATTAAAGACCCATTGACATCTTTAGGGATCAGCCCACATTAAAGACCTACTCACATCTTGAGGGATCAGCCCACATTAAAGACCTACTGACATCTTTAGGGATCAGCCAACATTAAAGACCCATTGACATCTTTCGGGATCAACCCACATTAAAGACCCACTCACATCTTGAGGGATCAGCCAACATTAAAGACCTACTAACATCTTTAGGGATCAGCAAACATTAAAGACCTAGTGACATATTTAGGGATCAGCCCACATTATAGACCTACTGACATCTTTAGGGATCAGCCCACATTATAGACCTACTGACATCTTTAGGGATCAGCCCACATTAAAGACCTACTGACATCTTTAGGGATCAGCCAACATTAAAGACCCATTGACAACTTTAGGGATCAGCCCACATTAAAGACCTACTGACATATTTAGGGATCAGCCCACATTAAAGACCTACTGACATCTTTAGGGATCAGCCAACATTAAAGACCTAGTGACATATTTAGGGATCAGCCCACATTAAAGACCTAGTGACATATTTAGGGATCAGCCCACATTATAGACCTAGTGACATATTTATGGATCTGCCCACATTAAAGACTTAGTGACATATTTAGGGATCAGCCCACATTAAAGACTTAGTGACATATTTAGGGATCAGCCCACATTAAAGCAACAAGGCAGGAGTTCCCGTTCTAAGACCCGTGTCTGCTTGTGTGAGAATAAATGAAACGTTAATGTGAAGTGATATGATTTTGTGGCTGTGTGAATATTAGATGTTAAGATGAAGTGATGTTTGGTGGTTTAAGAATAAACGAAATGTTAGAGTGTAGTTGATGTGCCCTCTCATCATGATCCTCTACAGGTTGAGTTCCTCAGCCCAGGCCAGGATGAAACCATTTAGGAGGGAGTGTTTCCCAGAGAGGCAGATTATGGAAGAATGCACCTTGTCTAAGCCTCTCTGTCCCACACTGATCTCTACACCTCCTCTCCACATCTGAAAAGCCTGCATGGTAAGCCCAGTACCAGTGTCCTCCCTTGGGGGTAACAATGTTAAAGCTATCTTTTGTAGCAGGGTATCAGCTCAGTGGGAGATGTTGCTATAGTGTCCCAGCAGCACAGTTGTCTTTGCCTCTCAGGCCAGTGGTATTAGAATGGGTCTCCCCTCAGATTCAACTGAAGGTAGCAGCAGTTGTCTATCTCTTCTTAATGCCTGGTGTCTAAGAACCACTGTCCAAATGCTGTCTGCATGTCAAGCAGTGTCCTCCCACTGTCTGGTATCTCCTACTAACACACACACACCACCCTGCCCTTGTTAGATTTATCACACATCATTGCACTACTGTTTCGCGAGGAGCTTAAAGTTAAATCTGTCAATTTACCTCAATGCACCTCATTTGAATATCTTGCTGTTAAACTCATCAGCTCTCAACCTCTGATCGTTTTAACCATTTATAGACCTCCAAAACCGTCAGAATTATTTTTAACTGAATTTCTTCACTACTGACGTCTTTCTCTGCCATGTCTCCCAATATTTGTATTGTGGGTGATTTTAATATTCATGTCGACAAAATAGACAACGTGTCAACCGTATCATCAGATTTAGAAATACAAAGAACATAAACCCCACTGATCTCTCAAGCCTTATTGAATTATACCCCAGTCCTGTTTCCTTCTCCCCGTCTGAACTCACTACCCACTACAACACCTGCCTGTCCTCCTCCCTCGACACCCTTGCTCCCCTTAAAACCCGCTCAGTTTCCTTCACCCACACTGCTCCCTGGTACACCCCTGAGCTACGGCAGTTAAAAACCGCTGGACGGCAACTTGAACGGTTATACAAAATAACTGGTCTTGAAATTCACTCCCAAGCATACAAGGTTCACCTTACCAACTACAAAAATCTTATCTCAGCTGCTAAAACATCCTTCTACTCTGACATCATCAATGCTGGAAACAACTCTAAAGTACTATTCTCCACAGTCAATCTTTTCCTTCAGCCCCCTGCCAGCCTCCCTCTTGACCCCTCCCCCGAACAATCCAACAAGTTCCTTACCTTTTTCAACACTAAAATCCTCAATATTCATCAACACCTACTCAACACCACTACCACCTCAGACAACCTTTCTTGGATGAAAACTACAGAAGTACCAGTTCATACCACCTGTTTCTCCGACTTCATACCGGCCACAGAAAACTCTGTTATTGATATCGTCTGTAAATCAAAACCATCCACCTCTCATCTTGACCCCATGCCCACTAGCACTAGCCTTGTTAAAGCATGCCTTCCCCCCATCTCACCCCTACTCACTCGCCTAATCAAGTCCAGTCTCAGCACCGGTACTGTACCACCTTCCCTGAAGATTGCTGCCGTCATCCCCATCTTGAAAAAACGTAATGCCGACGCAGATGACCTGAACAACTACCGTCCCATTTCCAACCTTCCTTTTCTCTCCAAAACCTTGGAAAGGGTGGTGGCAACTCAACTACAAAACCATCTAAATTCCAATAACCTACGAACCATTCCAGTCGGATTTCCGGTCTAAACACAGCACTGAAACAGCCCTTGTCAAAATCACCAACGACCTCCTCCGTGCAGCTGACTCTGGCCTGCTATCCATCCTCATTCTCCTGGACCTGAGTGCAGCCTTTGATACTATTTCCCATCCACTCCTCCTGGAACGTCTGGCTGGTATTGGTGTCACGGGCATTGCTCTCTCCTGGTTCTCTTTCGACCGTCAACAATTTGTCAATATAAATAACCACCGATCACAGTGTGTAGCTGTCACTCAAGGTGTCCCCCAGGGGTCAGTGCTCGGACCACTCCTCTTCATTATATACCTCCTTCCTCTGGGGTTGATCATGCGACACCACAACATCAACTTTCACTGCTATGCCCGATGACACCCAGCTCTACCTCTCCACCAAACCCACCTCCTCCCTACCACCCATCTCCCTCATCACTTGCCTTCAAGATATCCGTAGCTGGATGAACACTAACTTCCTCAAACTCAACAGCAACAAGACGGAGGTCATTCTCATCTGCTCCAAATCTGTACTCTCCAAACACCAAAACCTCAGCATCACCATTGACGGCTCCCCGGTCCCTTTGACTTCTAAAGTAAAAAGCCTCGTTGTCACCCTAGACAACACTCTTTCCTTTGAATCCCACATAAAAACCATCACCCGGACAGCTTTTTTCCACCTTCGCAATATCTCAAGACTCCGACCATCACTCTCACATTCCAGCACCGAAACTCTGATCCATGCCTTTGTCACTTCTCGCCTAGATTACTGCAACACTCTTCTTACCGGCATCCCCACCAAACTCATCAAGCGACTATAATTGGTCCAGAAATCGGCAGCAAGAATTCTCACCTACACCAGATCATCTGAACATATCACTCCAATTCTTATCCAACTCCACTGGCTCCCTGTGTAATACCGGATTACATTCAAGACACTCCTCCTCACATTCAAATCTCTCCATAACTTGTCACCCACCTACATCTCTGACCTTCTCCCATCATATGCCCCCGCCCGCTCCCTACGCTCCTCCTCAGCTGGTCTCCTTGCCACTCCTCCTTTTCGCCTCTCCACCATGGGAGGCCGTGCTTTCAGTTGCACTGCACCCAGACTCTGGAATGCACTCCCCCCTCACATACGACAGGTCGACACAGTCATCTCATTTACTACACTTCTGAAAACACATATTTTCGGCACTGCCTTTGACCTCTAGCCTTTCCCCTTTTCCTTTGTGTACTGTTTGCTTTATCCCTTGATCTAGACCTTGTTTTAACTTGCAAATGTTGTTAAAGCACTGTATAGGCCAACTGCGTAGGATGTCTTTGAGTGTTTTAATTTGTTACATCCCTTGATTTATACGTTGTTTTAATTTGCAATGTTGTCAATGTTCAACCACTATATACAGTGGGGAGAACAAGTATTTGATACACTGCCGATTTTGCAGGTTTTCCTACTTACAAAGCATGTAGAGGTCTGTAATTTTTATCATAGGTACACTTCAACTGTGAGAGACGGAATCTAAAACAAAAATCCAGAAAATCACATTGTATGATTTTTTAATAATTAATTTGCATTTTATTGCAGAACATAAGTATTTGATCACCTACCAACCAGTAAGAATTCCGGCTCTCACAGACCTGTTAGTTTTTCTTTAAGAAGCCCTCCTGTTCTCCACTCATTACCTGTATTAACTGCACCTGTTTGAACTCGTTGCCTGTATAAAAGACACCTGTCCACACACTCAATCAAACAGACTCCAACCTCTCCACAATGGCCAAGGCCAGAGAGCTGTGTAAGGACATCAGGGATAAAATTGTAGACCTGCACAAGGCTGGGATGGGCTACAGGACAATAGGCAAGCAGCTTGGTGAGAAGGCAACAACTGTTGGCGCAATTATTAGAAAATGGAAGAAGTTCAAGATGACGGTCAATCTCCCTCGGTCTGGGGCACCATGCAAGATCTCACCTCGTGGGGCATCAATGATCATGAGGAAGGTGAGGGATCAGCCCAGAACTACATGGCAGGACCTGGTCAATGACCTGAAGAGAGCTGGGACCACATTCTCAAAGAAAACCATTAGTAACACACTACGCCGTCATGGATTAAAATCCTGCAGAACACGCAAGGTCCCCCTGCTCAAGCCAGCGCATGTCCAGGCCCGTCTGAAGTTTGCCAATGACCATCTGGATGATCCAGAGGAGGAATGGGAGAAGGTCATGTGGTCTGATGAGACAAAAATAGAGCTTTTTGGTCTAAACTCCACTCGCTGTGTTTGGAGGAAGAAAAAGGATGAGTACAACCCCAAGAACACCATCCCAACCGTGAAGCATGGAGGTCGAAACATCATTCTTTGGGGATGCTTTTCTGCAAAGGGGACAGGACGACTGCACCGTATTGAGGGGAGGATGGATGGGGCCATGTATCGCGAGATCTTGGCCAACAACCTCCTTCCCTCAGTAAGAGCATTGAAGATGGGTCGTGGCTGGGTCTTCCAGCATGACAACGACCCGAAACACACAGCCAGGGCAACTAAGGAGTGGCTCCGTAAGAAGCATCTCAAGGTCCTGGAGTGGCCTAGACAGTCTCCAGACCTGAACCCAATAGAAAATCTTTGGAGGGAGCTGAAAGTCCGTATTGCCCAGCGACAGCCCCGAAACCTGAAGGATCTGTATGGAGGAGTGGGCCAAAATCCCTGCTGCAGTGTGTGCAAACCTGGTCAAGAACTACAGGAAACTTATGATCTCAGTAATTGCAAAAAAAGGTTTCTGTACCAAATATTAAGTTCTGCTTTTCTGATGTATCAAATACTTATGTCATGCAATAAAATGCAAATTAATTAATTACAAATCATACAATGTGATTTTCTGGATTTTTGTTTTAGATTCCGTCACTCACAGTTGAAGAGTACCTATGATAAAAATTACAGACTTCTACATGCTTTGTAAGTGGGAAAACCTGCAAAATCGGCAGTGTATCAAATACTTGTTCTCCCCACTGTAGGCCGTTTGTGTAAGATGTCCTTGAGTGTCTTGAAAGGCGTCCTCCAAATAAAATGTATTATTACTATTATTTATTATTATTATCATTGATTTATTTTGTATTTGTTTAGTCACATTGCACTCTGGCTCATTTCTCTCCACTTTTTATATTCCTTGAAATGATACACAGTCAGAAAAGGACTTCCACCAGCCGAAGCTAAGAACTAACATTATTAACACTATGCCATATAACTTTAATTGCAGTCACTGTACTCATAACATACAGGAAAATGATCGCCTTATGGCGAGGATAGCCTCGCTGCAAGCCCAGCTTCAGACGCAATCAGAAGCCTCCTCCCTACTTTAGCACACTCCGCCAACCCTGATGTCCTAGCCGTGTCTGAATCCGGGCTTAGGAAGGTCACCAAAAATTCTGAAATCTCCATCCCCAACTACAACATTTTACGTCAAGATAGAACTGCCAAAGGAGGCGGAGTTGCAATCTAGTTCTGTCATACTATCCAGTTCTGTGCCCAAACAGTTTGAGCTTCTACTTTAAAAAATCCACCTTTCCAGAAAGTCTCTCACTGTTGCCGCTTGTTACAGACCCCCCTCAGCCCCCAGCTTTGCCCTGGACACCATATGTGAATTGATTGCCCCCCATCTATCTTCAGAGTTGTTACTGTTAGGTGACCTAAACTGGGATATGCTTAACACCCCGGCTGTCCTACAATCTAAGCTAGATGCCCTCAATCTCACACAATCAAGGAACCTACCAGGTACAACCCTAAATCCGTAAACATGGGCACCCTCATAGATATCATCCTGACTAACGTGCCCTCCAAATACACCTCTGCTGTCTTCAACCAGGATCTCAGCGATCACTGCCTGATTGCCTGCGTCCGTAATGGGTCCGCGGTCAAACGTCTAAAGCACTTCAGCGAGCAGGCCTTTCTAATCGACCTGGCCGGAGTATCCTGGAAGGATATTGACCTCATCCCGTCAGTAGAGGATGCCTGGTTGTTCTTTAAAAGTACTTTCCTCACCATCTTAAATAAGCATGCCCCATTCAAAAAATGTAGAACTAAGAACAGATATAGCCCTTGGTTCACTCCAGACTTGACTGCCCTTGACCAGCACAAAAACATCCTGTGGCATACTGCATTAGCATTGAAAAGCCCCCGATATGCAACTTTTCAGGGAAGTCAGGAACCAATATACACAGTCAGTTAGAAAAGCAATGGCTAGCTATTTCAAACAGAAATTTGCATCCTGTAGCACTGATTCCAAAAGGTTTTGGGACACTAAAGTCCATGGAGATTTTTTGCTACGTCTGGCCATGCTTTCCACCTGGCTACCCCTACCCCAGTCAACAGCTCTGCAATCCCCGCAGCAACTTGCCCAAGCAAGAGCTCTGCAACCCCCCCCCCCCCCCCGCCCGCTTCTCCTTCATCCAAATCTAGATAACTGATGTTCTGAAAGAGCTGCAAAATCTGGACCACTACAAATCTGCTGGGCTAAACAATCTGGACCCTTTCTTTCTAAAATTATATGCCGCAATTGTTGCAACCCCTATTACTAGCCTGTGCAACCTCTCTTTCGTATCGTCTGTGATCCCTAGAGATCGGAAAGCTGCCGCGGTCATCCCCCTCTTCAAAGGGGAGACACTTTAGACCCAAACTGTTACAGACCTATATCCATCCTGCCCTGCCTTTCTAAAGATTTGTTAACAAACAGATCACCGACCATTTCGAATCCCACCGTACCTTCTCCGCTATGCAATCTGGTTTCCGAGCTGGTCATGGGTGCACCTCAGCCACGCTCAAGGTCCTAAACGATATCATAACCGCCATCGATAAAAGACAGTACTGTGCAGCCGTCTTCATCGACCTGGCGAAGGCTTTCCACTCTGTCAATCACTGCATTCTTATCGGCAGACTCAAATGACTGCCTCGCCTGGTTCACCAACTACTTCTCAGATAGAGTTCAGTGTGTCAAAACAGAGGGCCTGTTGTCCGGACCTCTGGTAGTCTCTATGGGGGTGCCACAGGGTACAATTCTTGGGCCGACTCTATATTATATCAATGATGTCACTCTTGCTGCTGGTGACCCTCTGATCCACCTCTACGCAGACGACACCATTTTGTAAACATCTGGCCCTTCTTTGGACACTGTGTTAACAAACCTCCAAACGAGCTTCAATGCCATACAACACTCCTTCCGTGGCCTCCAACTGCTCTTAAATACTAGCAAAACTAAATGCATGCTCTTCAGTCGAACGCTGTCCGCACACGCCCGCCGGACTAGCATCACTACTCTCGACGGGTCTGACTTAGAATATGTGGACACCTACAAATACCTAGGTGTCTGGTTAGACTGTAAACTCTCCTTCCAGACTCACATTAAGCATCTCCAATACAACATTTTATCTAGAATCAGCTTCCTATTTCGCAACAAAGCCTCCGTCACTCATGCTGCAAAACATGCCCTCGTAAAACTGACTATCCTACCGATCCTTGACTTCGGCGATGTCATTTACAAAATAGCATCCAACACTCTATTCAGAAAATTGGATGTAATCTATCACAGTGCCATCTGTTTTGTTACCAAAGCCCCATATACTACCCACCACTGTGACCTGTATGCTCTCGTTGGCTGGCCCTCACTACATATTTGTTGCCAAACCCACTGTTTCCAGGTCATCTATAAGTCTTTGCTAGGTAAATCCCCACCTTATCTCAGTTTGCTGGTCACCATAGCAACACCCACCCATAGCATGCGCTCCAGCAGGTGTATTTCACTGGTCATCCCCAAAACCAACACCTCCTTTGGCCGCTATTTCTTCCAGTTCTCTGCTGCCATTGACTGGAACGATTTGCAAAAATCATTGAAGCTGGAGACTACCATCTCCCTCAATAACTTTAAGCATCAGCTGTCAGAGCAGCTTACCAATCACTGCACCTGTACACAGCCCATCTGTAAATAGCCCACCCAACTACCTCATCCCCATATTGTTATTTTTTGCTCATTTGCGCCCCAGTATCTCTATTTGCACATCATCATCTGCACATCTATCACTCTAGTGTTAATGCTACATTTGAATTATTTCGCCACTATGGCCTATTTATTGCCTTACCTTCCTAGTCTTAGGGGCGGCAGGTAGCCGAGTGGTTAGAGTGTTGGGCCTGTAACTGAAAGCTGACAAGGTAAAAATCTGTCGTTCTGCCCCTGAACAAGGCAGTTAACCCAATTAGTTCTTAACTGATTTGCCTAGTTAAATACAATTTAAAATAAATAAAGCTTACTACATTTGCACACACTGTATATAGATTTTCTATTGTGTTATTGACTGTACGTTTGTTTATCCTGTGTGTAACTCTGTGTTGTTGTTCTTGTCGCACTGCTTTGCATTATGTTGGCCAGGTCGCAGTTAATGAGAACAATCGTTAGGCAAGGGCAATTTCAGTGTAGGAAAGGATGAAATAGCGTCTGTGCCACCAGTAAGTGCAGATACTAGTATAAATCCCCTCGCACAGTCCCCGCAGCCTGACAATTTTCTCCATTATCCGCAATATTAAACGTAAAAATAATAATCCAGCGATCAAATACTGTTTAACAGGGGGCAGGGCTACCAACGTAAATGCTAATCTGAAGATGGTGCTGGCTAAAACAAAATCTGGTGAGTGTAGAGAGTATAAGGATATTGTTATCCTCACTGAGTTCTCTGAATTCCTATCGGACCTTGTAGTCATGGCAGATAATATTCAAATTTTTGGTGACTTTCACATTCACATGGAAAAGTCCACAGATCCACTACAAAAGGCTTTCGGAGCTATCATCGACTCAGTGGGTTTTGTCCAACATGTCTCCTGACCTACTCATTGCCACAGTCATACCCTGGATCTAGTTTTGTCCCGTGGAATAAATATTGTGGATCTAAATGTTTTTCCTCATAATCCTGGACTATCGAACCACCATTTTATTACGTTTGCAATCGCAACAAATCATTTTCTCAGACTCCCTCCACCTACACAAGGATGTCGGAGTACAAAAATCAGTTAACGAACAAACTGAGGATGTAAATTTAACCTTGCGTAATACCCTAGACAAAACAAAAAAACATTTGTCACAACAAACTATCTCCCTGGTACACAGAAAATACCAGAGTTTTGATCCAAGATTCCAGAGAATTTGAACGGAATTGGCGCTCCACCAAACTGGAAGTCTTCCTTCTAGCTTGGAAAGAAAGTACAGTGCAATATTGAAGAGCCCTCACTGCTGCAGGATCATCCTGTTTTTCCAACTTAATTGAGGAGAATAAGAACAATCCAACATTTCTATTTGATACTGTCGCAAAGCTAACTAAAAAGCAGCATTCCCCAAGAGAGGATGCCTTTCACTTCAGTAGTGATGAATTCATGACGACGCTGTCCTCCTGGTTTTTCCTTCTCCCAAGTATAGTGCTGCTTGGTCTCATGGTGGTTCATTCTGTCACGACTGGGTGTGTAGATTGACAAAGGCGCAGCGCAGTAGTAGTTCGACATAAGTAATTTAATGAATATAAATAAACTTGATGAAGAACTACATAAAACAACAACGTAGACAAACGTAAATACACTTACTTCTTACAGACTGACATACACGACAATGAACCACACACTTTGTGTGGGACATGACACTTAATATGGGATCCTCAATTAGAGACAACGCATAGCAGCTACCTCTAATTGAGGACCCAACACAACACAGAACTAGGATACTAGATCTGTCAGGCTCTGACCATGGCCAAATAGAGTAGCACAAGGCTTCTCTATGGCCAGAGCCTGACACTGCCGGGATACGCCATCCCATCTGGTTTGCACTTAGTGGGACTCTAATTTGTTTTTCAACAGGACAATTACCCAAAACACACCTCAAGGCTGTGTGAGGGCTATTTGACCAAGAAGGAGAGTGATGGTGCAGCATCAGATGACTTGGCCTCCACAATCCCCCGACCTCAACCCAATTGAGATGGCTTGGAATGAGTTGGACCGCAAAGTGAAGGAAAAGCAGCCAACAAGTGCTCAGCATATGTGGGAACTCCTTCAAGACTGTTAGAAAAGCATTTGTCATGAAGCTGGTTGAGAGAATGCCAAGAGTGTGCAAAGCTGTCATCAAGTCAAAGGGTGGCTACTTTGAAGAATCTCAAATAAAATATATTTTGATTTGTTTAACACTTTTTTGTTTACTACATGATTCCATATGGGTTTTTCATAGTTTTGATATCTTCACTATTATTCTACAATGTAGAAAATAGTAAAAATAAAGAAAAACCCTTGTCCAAACTTTTGACTGGTACTGTATATGCAATTCGTCTAAATAGTAGGTGACATAACACTTTAATAAGGACCTGCCATTTTGGTCATTGAGAAATCCAAAGTAGTCTAATTAGAAATAGTATCACGCTTCAGGAGAAGACCCAGATGCAGACAGTGTCGAAGTAACAAAAGTTTATTACAAAAACAGGACTGGGCTGTGAGACATGGGTTTGATCCTAGACACATGAAAAGTGTGATGTATACGGAGTGTATGGCAGAGGGGCTAATGATCATGGAGATGGCGAAAGTTTTGGGGGAAAGTTTGTTGGGCGCCACCCTGAGGGGCAGATTTCGGGTGGATGTTACCGGGGAGCTGGGGTCCAGTGGCGGTCCGCTTGACGTCAATACCTGGAAGTGGTCTTGAGAAGAGCCGACCGGGCTCTCTTCCAGGTGCGATGACAGTGACGGACAAACATCTGGGCCGAGGGTATGCCAACCTATTCCTCTTGCTCCGGGAAAGCGGGGGCTGATAACCAAGGGTGAGAGACCCATGGCAGAGCAGGAAAGGGTGTTGCAGGGCGTATTCAACCCACACTAGTTCCTGGCTCCAGGGATATGTGAGACCAGGGACAGTGAGGAACAGGTGAGTGCCATCGCCAAGCACGAGGTGGGAAGGATGGTCTCGGCTTTTGCGGGGCTATTGTGGTGTGACAGCGCATCCGGCTAGACATTCTTGAACCGGGTAAAAAACAGCGCGCACCTAGCTTGATTGGAATTGAGACACTTGGCGGTGCGGAGATATTCCAAGTTCTTGTGGTCTGTCCACACAGACCGCCCCCTCCAGCCAGTACCTCCATTCCTCCAACGCAATCTTCACTGCGAGAAGCTCACAATTCCCCACATGGTAATTTCTCTCTGTGTCATTGAGTCGATGGGAGAAGAAGGCGCAGGGATGTAACTTGAGATCCAGATGGGAGCAGTGGTGAAACTGTGTTTGAGGTCCCAGAATGCCAGGTCTGCAGCTGGGGACCATGTGAACAGAACCTTGGGAGGTGTGAGTGCAGACAGGGGGAAGTGGCGATAAAAGTTGACGAATCCCAGGAAACATTGCAGCTGCACTCTGGACGTAAGCTGGGGCAAATCCACCTCCACTCTCACCTTCCCGGGATCCATCTGTATACTCCCTGCAGCGATTATGTAGCCCAAAAAGCTGGTTCTCCAGGAGGCAATGGAGGACATGTTGGATGTGGAGCACGTGTTCTTGGGTGGAGCGGGAAAAGACGAGGAAGTCGTCGAGGTAGACAAAGACGAACCGGTTCAACAGCCTGAAATACAGCTGGAGCACTGGTAAGGCCAAACGGCATGACCAGATACTCGTAGTGACCGCTGCCCGTGTTGAAGGCAGTCTTCCACTCGTCCCCCTCTTGTACCCGCACCAGGTGGTAGGCGTTCCGTAGGTCCAGCTTGGAGAACAAGTTGACCCCCTGGAGAGGCTTGAAGGCCGAGGAGATGAGTGTTAGCGGGTAATGGTTCTTCACTGTGATGTCATTGGGTCCTGGTAGTCAATGTAGGTCTCCATAGCCTTGGTCTCCGGACCCGACAGCGAGTACAGTCGTCCTCGGGGCGGAGTGGTGCCTGGGAGAAGGTCGATCCCGCAGTCATATGGTTGGTGCGGCAGAAGCAAAATGGCCCGGGCCTTACTGAACACCTCCCGGAGGTCCTGGTACTCTGCGGGAATGGCAGAGCGATCCGGGGCAACTTCCAAGCCCCAAGGAAGACGTCCCGGGGCAGGCAGCGCTGACTAGAGGCAATGAGTGTGGAAGAATGGGCTCCAGCCTATGATGGCACCAGCAGACCAGTCAATGGAGGGATTGTGTCGCTGAAGCCAAGAGAATCCCAATACCACGGGAACCTGAGGATTCTTAATTAGCAGGAATTGGATCATCTCGCTGTGGTTCCCTGACACTCGTAGGTTGATGGAGGTGGTATTGTGGGTGACCCGGCCTATAGAGTGCCCATCCAGCTCTCTAACATCCATGGGAATGGAGAGGGGCTGAGTGGGGATGCCCACCTCGGACGCCAGGGTAGCGTCCATAAAGCTCTCATCGGCCCCAGAGTCGATGAGTACCCAGAGAGATTGACTGGTTCCCCCACAGCAATATGGTATGAAAAGGGGTGTGAATAAGGGGAGAGGAAAAGTTCTCCATATGGCCCACCAGAGTACTCGCTCGTACCAGTGAGCCAGGTCTTTTAGGGGACAGGTGGACATAAAATAACCAGTAGTCCCGCAATACAGGAAACTCTTCGTATGAAGCCTGTATCGCCGTTTGGCTGGAGACAGCCTAGCTCTGCCTAGTTGCATAAGCTCGGGAAGAGATGAATCGGCAGACTTCGGAGACTCTCGGGGGAACTCAGGTAGCCTCGGGTTCTCTCTGTAACGTAACCGTCGGGAACTTCCGGGATGCCTTGGAGGCGAGGTGGACTCGGCCCTCCTCTCCTTCCTTCATTCCCGTAGTTGCCCATCGATCCAAATGGTAAAGGTGATGAGTCAAGATCCGTCGGTAGTTCCCGAGCTGCAAGCTCGTCCTTTACATCCTCTGATACTCCGTGCAGGAACGTGTCGAACAGCGCTTCCGGATTTCAGGCACTCTCAGCTGTCAACGTGTAGAAATCCGCTGCATAGTCTGCCACACTGCGGGAGTTTTGCAGAAGCTGGAGTAACGTCCGGGCAGCCTCTCTCCCGGACAATGGAGCATCGAAAACCTTTTTTCACCTCCACCACGAATTCCTCCTGATTGAAGCATACGGCTGACTGTTGTTCCCACACTGCCATAGCCCAGGAAAGAGCCCTCCATGGACATCAGCGTGATGAAGTACGTTATCTTAGAGCTGTCTGAGGGGAAGGAAGAGGGCTGCAGCTCGATAATGAAGGAACACTGCGCGAGAAATGCCTGACAGGTTCCCGACTCTCCATCGAAGTGTTCAGGGGGAGGTAAGCAGGGTTCCCGGGAAACTGGGGTAGCAGCACTGCTAACAGCCGGGTTACTGAGGGGCTGGGAGGTTACCGTCGTGGTAGGCTGCCTAACAGACAACCCGCAGAATTGCTCCAACGCTTGGTCATGGCGTTCGGCAAAGGTCTGGAACCCTTCCATGAGACCACAAAGTCACTCCTCGTGCCTCCCAATGGTGGCTCCTTTGGAGGAGATGGTGTTGCAGAGCTGGTCCGAGTCTGCTGGGTCAGTCATGGCCAGTTCGTACTATCCCGCTTCAGGAGAAGACCCAGATGCAGACAGTGTCGAAGAAACAAAAGTTTATTAAACAAAAACAGGGACAGGGAAAAAGACAGGTCAAGGTCAGGCAGAGGTCCGTAACACAGAGTCCGAAAGGTACAGAACGGCAGGCAGGGTCAGGGCAGGCAGAATGGTCAAAACCGCGAAAAACTATAAAACAGGAACTTTAGAAAAGACAGGAGCAAGGGTCAAAACGCAGGCTTGACGAAACAAAACGAACTGGCAACAGACGAACAGAGAACACAGGTATAAATACACTGGGGATAATGGGGAAGATGGGTGACACCTGCATGGGGGTGGAGACAATCACAGGTGACCGGTGAAACAGATCAGGGTGTGACAAATATAATGAATGACAGTGCAGGGGAAAAAAGTAAGACGTGATATATCAGCAATTGTTTAATAAAAAATATTGTCATCCCAAAATATTGCCATATAATAATTATACATACAGTTTATACAGGTTTTTATAAAAATGTTCAGTATAAATATACTCTAAAATATATGTAATGTCTTAATGTTTGATACAATATGTTATAATATCAGTAGCTACTTGTTACATTTGTCTAAGTCCTATCGTCTACTGATTTCAGCCAGTTTATGGCTGGGGATTGACTGCATTGTTTGTATGAAATGTTAGCATATTGGCAGTTAATAAAACAAAATCATGGAATCATTCCACTAAAACTGTATGGTTAGCTAGCTAATAAACATACTGTGCAGATAATCTTTAAATTCATTGATTTACACAATATCTTATCACAGCACTGGGTGACCACATGTGTTATGTCATAGTTTTGATGTCTTTTATTCTTCAATGTTAAAACAGGTGCAAATAAAGAAAAACCCTTGAATGAAAATAATATTCCAAACATTTGTCCCCCAGTGTGTGTATGTGTATATATACAGTGGGGAGAACAAGTATTTGATACACTGCCGATTTTGCAGGTTTTCCCACTTACAAAGCATGTAGAAGTCTGTAATTTTTATCATAGGTACTCTTCAACTGTGAGTGATGGAATCTAAAACAAAAATCCAGAAAATCACATTGTATGATTTTTAAGTAATTAATTTGCATTTTATTGCATGACATAAGTATTTGATACATCAGAAAAGCAGAACTTAATATTTGGTACAGAAACCTGTTTGCAATTACAGAGATCATACGTTTCCTGTAGTTCTTGACCAGGTTTGCACACACTGCAGCAGGGATTTTGGCTAACTCCTCCATACAGACCTTCAGGTTTCGGGGCTGTCGCTGGGCAATACGGACTTTCAGCTCCCTCCAAAGATTTTCTATTGGGTTCAGGTCTGGAGACTGGCTAGGCCACTCCAGGACCTTGAGATGCTTCTTACGGAGCCACTCCTTAGTTGCCCTGTCTGTGTGTTTCGGGTCGTTGTCATGCTGGAAGACCCAGCCACGACCCATCTTCAATGCTCTTACTGAGGGAAGGAGGTTGTTGGCCAAGATCTCGCGATACATGGCCCCATCCATCCTCCCCTCAATACGGTGCAGTCGTCCTGTCCCCTTTGCAGAAAAGCATCCCCAAAGAATGATGTTTCCACCTCCATGCTTCACGGTTGGGATGGTGTTCTTGGGGTTGTACTCATCCTTCTTCTTCCTCCAAACACCGCGAGTGGAGTTTAGACCAAAAAGCTCTATTTTTGTCTCATCAGACCACATGACCTTCTCCCATTCCTCCTCTGGATCATCCAGATGGTCATTGGCAAACTTCAGACGGGCCTGGACATGCGCTGGCTTGAGCAGGGGGACCTTGCGTGCGCTGCAGGATTTTAATCCATGACGGCGTAGTGTGTTACTAATGGTTTTCTTTGAGACTGTGGTCCCAGCTCTCTTCAGGTCATTGACCAGGTCCTGCCGTGTAGTTCTGGGCTGATCCCTCACCTTTCTCATGATCATTGATGCCCCACGAGGTGAGATCTTGCATGGTGCCCCAGACCGAGGGAGATTGACCGTCATCTTGAACTTCTTCCATTTTCTAATAATTGCGCCAACAGTTGTTGCCTTCTCACCAAGCTGCTTGCCTATTGTCCTGTAGCCCATCCCAGCCTTGTGCAGGTCTACAATTTTATCCCTGATGTCCTTACACAGCTCTCTGGTCTTGGCCGTTGTGGAGAGGTTGGAGTCTGTTTGATTGAGTGTGTGGACAGGTGTCTTTTATACAGGTAACGAGTTCAAACAGGTGCAGTTAATACAGGTAATGAGTGGAGAACAGGAGGGCTTCTTAAAGAAAAACTAACAGGTCTGTGAGAGCCGGAATTCGTACTGGTTGGTAGGTGATCAAATACTTAGGTCATGCAATAAAATGCAAATTAATTATTTAAAAATCATACAATGTGATTTTCTGGATTTTTGTTTTAGATTCCGTCTCTCACAGTTGAAGTGTACCTATGATAAAAATTACAGACCTCTACATGCTTTGTAAGTAGGAAAACCTGCAAAATCAGCAGTGTATCAAATACTTGTTCTCCCCACTGTATATACATATGGGGGGGGGGGGGGGGGTGGGCTGATAGGATGTACAGCAGTAGCATGAGTAAAGGCATGTCTAAATGGCTATCGCTCTGTAGCCATGAAATGCTTCGAAAGGCTGGTCATGGCTCACATCAACACCATCATCATCTCAGAAACCCTGGACCCACTCCAAATCGCATACCTCCCCAAAAAGTCCACAGATGATGTAATCTCTATTGCACTCCACACTGCCCTTTCCCACCTGGACAAAAGGAACACCTTCGTGAGAATGCTGTTAATTGATTACAGCTCATCGTTCAACACCATTGTGCCCTCCAAGCTCATCCCTAATCTAAGGACCCTGGGATTAAACACCTCCTTCTGCAACTGGATCCTGGACTTCCTGATAGCCTGATCCGTATTGCCCCCAGTCCTGAAGTCAACCTTGTTGGAACCCCCGGTTACAGCTGGCCAGCCAGTAGAGCAGAACCTCATATCTCTCCAGTTGGACTGTGACAGTGGTAATGACGCAGGTGGTAAGGGTAGGCAACAACACATCCACCACACTGACGCTCAACGCGGAGGCCCCTCAGGAATGCGTGCTTAGTCCCCTCCTGTACTGGCCGCGCACGACTCCAACACCATCATTAAGTTTGCAAACATTACGATGATGAGAAAGCCTACAGCGAAGAGTTCAGAGACCTGGCAGTGTGGTGCCAGCATAACAACCTCTCCCTCAACGTCAGCAAGACAATGGAGCTCATCATGGACTACAGGAAACAGAGGGCAGAGCACACCCACATCCACATCGACAGGGCTGTTGTGGAACATGTTGAGAGCTTCAAGTTCCTCGGTGCCCACATCACTAAGGAACTATCATGGTCTACACACATCAACACAGTCCCTGTCAGGAGGCTGAAAATATTCAGCATGGGCCCTCAGATCCTCAAAAAGTTCAACAGCTGCACCGTTGAAAGCATCTTGAATGGCTGCATCACCGCTTGGTATGGCAACTGCTTGGCATCCGACCTCAAGGCGCTATAGAGGGTAGTGCGTACAGCCCACTACATCACTGGGGCTGCGCTTCCTGCCATACAGGACCTCTATACCAGGCGGTGACAGAGGAAGGACCTAGAGATTGTCAAAGACTCCAGCCCAGTATAGACTGTTCTCTCTGCTACGGCACAACAAGCGGTACCGATGCACCAAGTCGGAAACCAACAGCTTCTACCCCCAAGCTATAAAACTGCTAAATACAGTGCATTCGGAAAGTATTCAGACCCCTTGACTTTTTCCACATTTTGATTAAATACTTTTTTTCTCCCCCATCAATCTACACACAATACCCCATAATGACAAAGCAAAAACAGTTTGCTTTGAAATAGCACCTTTACATAAGTATTCAAAGCAATTCAAGCTTTGAGTCTTCTTGGGTGTGACCCTACAAGCTTGGCACACCTGTATTTGGGGAGATTCTCTCAAGCTCTGTCAGGTTGGATGGGGAGTGTCGCTGCACAGCTATTTTCAAGTCTCTCCAGACATGTTCGATCGGGTTCAAGTCCGGGCTCTGGCTGGGCCACTCAAGGACATTCAGAGACTTATCTCGAAGCCACTCCTGTGTTGTCTTGGCTGTGTGCTTAGGGTCGTTATCCAGTCTGAGGTCCTGAGCAGGTTTTCATCAAGGATCTCTCTGTACTTTGCTCCGTTCATCTTTCCCTCGATTCTGACTAGTCTCCCAGTCCCTGTCGCTGAAAAACATCCCCACAGCATGATGCTGCCGTCACCCACCCTCTGCACGCTATGGTTATGACGCAGAGGAGCACTTTCAGTCACAGACTGATCCCACCTGCCGGCGGCTATTAGACTTTATAATGCCTCACTGGGGTGCTGTGCCGTCGGCAACATAGATCTGGAACTGTTGGGGTGCTAGGACCTAGTTTAACAATTATGCATCCATCCGTGAGTAACTCTGGTCCGTCAGCACTCATTCACTCAGAACCTATTTATTCATACAGGTCTATATATACATACTCATGTACAGTTGTTATATCATATCACGTGCAATATTGCTAGTAATTCTTGGACCTAACTTACATAGGCATTCACTCCGGAATGCATATTAGTATCCAGTCAATTGCACCTTTTCTCATTGCTTTTAGTATATTGAATGTGCAATATGTGCAGTTGTCTGTAATTAAACCCTGCGCACTAAGGACTGTATTTTAAGGGAATTACTATTATTACCCCAAATGATATCATACACACATTTAGCTATTAAAGTATCTCTTCCTGTCATTTACCTGTACAGTTTGTGTAACCATGCAAGTATTCACTTATCTGTAAATATAACTGTATACTTAACTGTACAGCTAATTTAACCAGGCAAAATGTTCACTTACCTGTTCATTTACCCAGTCTGTCTATTAAGTAAACTATTATTACCCTCGCTCATATCATACGCATTTTTAGCTACTGAAGTATTTCTCTGCCATCGACCTGTATAGTATAGTTAACCATCCAACATCCACCAATGTATAGTGTACATATTCAGCCAACCACCCATACTATGCTATGTCTTTTTTATAGCTTTTATTTTTTTGCACTCCAGATATCTTGTATTTCTATAATTTTTCATACTGCCGCTCTATGTATCATGTACCGTGTATCTGTCTTTTGTGTACTTTCGTTGTGGCATTTTGCACCTGCCCTGTGTTGTGTTGTAGCTGCTTGACAATGAAATTTCCCCCCCGGGGA
The DNA here is from genome assembly GCA_023634145.1 of Thymallus thymallus. Taxonomy (NCBI): domain Eukaryota; kingdom Metazoa; phylum Chordata; class Actinopteri; order Salmoniformes; family Salmonidae; genus Thymallus; species Thymallus thymallus. The sequence goes on from CM042385.1 coordinate 17,509,380, forward strand.
TCAATAAAGTACCTATCTATCTATCTATCTATCTATCTATCTATCTATCTATCTATCTATCTATCTATCTATCTATCTATCTATCTATCTATGCTTCACTGTAGGGAAGATGCCAGGTTTCTTCCAGACGTAACGCTTCAATCTTTGTGTCATCAAACCAGAGAATCTAGTTTCTCATCTTGTTTCTCATGATCTGAGTCTTTTCGGTTCCTTTTGGCAAACTCCAAGCAGGCTGCTGTGCCTTTTACTGAGGAGTGCTTTCCGTCTGGCCACTCTACCATAAAGGCCTGATTGGTGGAGTGCTGCAGAGATGGTTGTCCTTCTGGAAGATTCTCCCATCTCCACAGAGGAACTCTGGAGGTCTGTCAGAGTGACCATCGGGTTCTTGGTCACCTCCCTGACCAAGTCCCTTCCAAACGTCTTCAATTTAAGAATAATGGAGGCCACTGTGTTCTTGGGGACCTTCAATGTTACAGAAATGTTTTGGTACCCTTTCCCACATCTGTGCCTCGACACAATCCTGTCTCGGAACTCTACGGCCAATTCCTTCGACCTCATTGCTTGGTTTTTGTTCTGACATATATAGACAGGTGTGTGCCTTTCCAAATAATTTCCAATCAATTGAACTTCCCACAGGTGGACCCTAATCAAGTTGTAGAAACATCTCAAGGATGATCAATGGAAACAGGATGCACCTGAGCTCCATTTCGAGTCTCACAGCAAAGTGTCTGAGTACTTATGTAAATAAGGTATTTATGTTTTTTTGTTTTGTCATTATGGGGTATTGTTTAAGTAATCCATTTTAGAATAAGGCTGTAACATAACATAACTGTATACTTTCTGAATGCTCTGTAGTTAGTTAAATCATTAAGCAATAGCTACCCGGAATATCTGCATTGACCCTTTTTGCACTAATCTCTTTTGACTCATCACATGCACTGCTGCTTCTGATTATTGTCTATCCTTTTACCTAGTCACTTTATCCATACCTATATGTACATATTTACCTCAATTACCTCGTAACCCTTCACATTGACTCAGTACTGATATCCTGTGTATATAGCCAAGTTATCATTACTCATTGTGTATTTATTTCTTATTTTTGTCGGACTATTCATTTTCTTTTCTCTCTCTGCATTTTTGGGAAGTGCCCGTAAGTATTTCACTGGTAGTCTACATCTTTTGTTTACGAAGCATGTGACAAATTCAATATGAGTAGATTTGAATATGGCCCTGTTTTTTTTCTAACCATGTGACCTGGCTTGGAACAACTCATCGCCCAAGTTATATCCTTTCACTAGGACCAAGAGATTTTCCTGAACAAATTATTGTTTCCCTTCTGCGGAGGATTTGCTAATTGTTAGAAGAGAGGACAATCACTAATCAACTCGTCTGCCATTCTACGGAATAGATCTATTACAGTGTGTTCTGTCCTTTTGAATGTCAAATTCCTAGATGACAAAACATTTCAGAGCCAAGTGCCTACAAGCAAATATCAGGAGAGGGACAGGCCTGTTCTCTCTTAACACATTACAGATGGCCATTTTCTGTCACACAGCATACAGTATGTCTAATAAGCCTCCCATGCTGCATACAATATAGCGGTGGCTACTGCTAGCTAGCATGAGTACGAAACATAGCGCTGGCTACTGCTAGCTAGCATGAGTACGAAATATAGCGGTGGCTACTACTAGCTAGCATGAGTACGAAATATAGCGGTGGCTACTGCCAGCTAGCATGAGTACGGAATATAGTGGTGGCTACTGCTAGTTAGCATGACTACAAAAGGGCAGTTTTCAGGGAAAACTAGCAGTATTTCAATCTTCTCAATGTATCAGTGTTGATAAACATACAATTTGGAGTACATCGGCAAATCCCCTGCCGCATTGAGGTGTGTTTTCCGACATATATCTCACGGTATCTTAATGAAACCATGATTGCGTTTCGACACCAGTGCAGCTCAGTGTAAACTAGCGTAACGGTAGGGTCGTAATGGTATGGTCGGTATCTTCGACTACATGCAATATGTGTAAGGAGGACATGAGAGAATTTTCAATAAAAATCTAGTTTAATTGGAATTATGGGGTGGATTTCGCTTTAATTCTCTCAGAGATGGCCACCATACCAACATTTGCAAGTGCTGCAATCTGATATCTTGCTCTTTACCATGAGATTTTCTAGAGCAGCAAGGTGTGTCTACAATCAGCTTTTCAAAGACTTATTCCTCAGCAGCTATATCTGTAGCAGTATAAAGTAACAATTTGGCTTTAATGGTCCTTAAAAAATGGACATACATGGTTTACTACTGCATTTATTAGGCCTAAGTCAGTGTTTTCTCCACCATTCAGAGGCTGACTCTAGTCGTTTACCCAGAGTGGAGGCTGTCTGTGGGCAGAGCAGCATCATGGCCTGGATCTCCAGTGTCGGTGTGGCCTGGGTGGCCTGGGTGGGGGTCCTCATTGAATCACATGGCCTGAGGATGTACAGGGAGTGGGAGCCATTCCAGTTTAATGAGAACATGGAGGGCCTAATTCACATTGTCTTTCTCATAGACTCCAGGCAGTTTACTGGTGCAGAGTGACCTCTGTTTGAATGAATTAGAGTGAGATCATTTTGTGCTCAAGTGGTGCTGGCACAGAGTGTTGCAGGGAGAGGAACAATTTGTTGAGTTGTAATGGTCTTTTGGTTTTTACATTGAGGGGAGGCTATTACACTTGCAGGTGGCATTTCAACCACAAGAGAAGAGTAAAGCAAATAAATGGTAATGGTGTAATTTATTATCCCAGGTTTCATGAGCTGAAAATATCTCAGAAATGTTCCATATGCACAATAAACTTATTTTGTTTACATCCCTGTTAGTGAGCATTTCTCCTTTGCCAAGATAATCTATCCACCTGACAGGTGTGGCATATCAAGAAGCTGATTAAACAGCATGATTATTACACAGGTGCACCTTGTGCTGGGAACAATAAAAGGCCACTCTAAAATGTGCAGTTGTCACAAAACACAATGCCAGAGATGTCTCAAGTTTTGAGGGTTTGTGCAATTGTCATGCTGACTGCAGGAATGTCCACCGGAGTTGTTGCCAGATAATTTCATGTTCAGTCCCCAAGTCCAGAACAGACTATCGGAGGCGCACAGTACTACACAGAGCCATGACTACATGGAACTCTATTCCAAATCAGGTAAAAAACAGGTAAAAATATACCTTATAGAGCAACAGGGACTGTCAAGAGACACACACAAAGGTACAGAGCCATGCATACACACACATTGTGAAATTGTTGTATGGTGGTATTAAACATTTTGTATTGTGGATATATAGTGCTGTAATAATGTTAAATTATGTACTGTTTTATCTTTAGTTGTATATGTAATGTAAGTGCTTTAATGTGTTGGACCCCAGGAAGAGTAGCTGCTGCCTTTGCAAGAACTAATGGGGATCCCTAATAAATACAAATACACATTTCTCTACCATAAGTCACCTCCAACATCGTTTTAGAGAATTTGCCAGTACGTCCAACTGGCCTCACAAATGCAGACCACGTGTAACCACGCCACCCCAGGACCTCCACATTCGGTTAGTCTGAGACCAGCCACCCCGACAGCTGATGAAACTGTGGGTTTGCACAACCAAAGAATTTCTGCACAAACTGTCAAAAACCATCTCAAGGAAGCTCATTTGCATGCTCGTCGTCCTCACCAGGGTTTTGACCTGACTGCAGTTCGGCATCGTAACCAACTTCAGTGGGCAAATGCTCACCTTCGAAGAGACACTGGCATGCTGGAGAAGTGTGCTCTTCACGGATGAATCCCGGTTTCAACTGTCCCGGGCAGATAATAGACAGTGTGCATGGCGTCGTGTGGGTGAGCGGTTTGCTGATGTCAACATTGTGAACAGAGTGCCCCATGGTGGCGGTGGGGTTATGGTATGGGCAGGCCAAGTTACGGACAATGAACACAATTGCATTTTATCGATGGCAATTTCAATGCACAGAGATACTGTGACGAGATCCTGAGGCCCATTGTCGTGCCATTCATCCGCCGCCATCACCTCATGTTTTAGCTCTGGATCGATGTGTAGGACTGTGTGTTCCAGTGCCTGACAATATCCAGCAACTTCGCACAGCCATTGAAGAGGAGTGGGACAACATTCCACAGGCCACAATCAACAGCTTGACCAACTCTATGTGAAGGATGAGGTAAATGGTGGTCACTGATCCACTCCCCTACCTTTTTTTAAGGTATCTGTGACCAACAGATTCATATCTGTATTTCCAGTCATGTGAAATCCATAGATTATGGCCTAATAAATGTATTTCAATTGACTGATTTCCTTATATGAAATGTAACTCAGTAAAATCTTTGAAAATGTTGCTTTTATATTTTTTGTTCAGTGTAAAATAAACCCATAGACTTAAATATTAGAGCATAAATAGACATTTCTAATGAATGGCAACATCACACATTTTCTCAATAAGCCCTTAGGCTACATGTTACACAAGTGAACAATGATTTCTTCCTCTCTTGTTTTAGCCTGTATGTGATTGCCAGTGCATTTTCATTTACAATGTGCTGAGCTATGTTCCATGAATATGCACACACCTTTGCTTTTCCACATCCATCATCATTATAAAGGAAATGCTGCTTCATTTTTCAGTGGATGTTCCTGCTCCTTCTAGCTCCAGTCATGGTGAATTAGCCAATGCACCTTCTGGACTGTCAGTCAAGAGACAATAGCCAGGCAACTGTGTCCCTCTGCCTGCCTCTCCCAGTATCAGCCTGGATTAGTGTGTGAACAGAGAGAGAATGACTTGGAGGGGCTGGTAGAGAGGAGAGGAGCACACCATCCAAGACCTGATCATGTAGCTCTGCTCTTCGTGACACAGCCCACCCTAACTACCTCATCCCCATACTGTTATTTTTAATTTTGTATTTTTTTGCTCATTTGCACCCCAGTATCTCTGCCCGCACCAAAGGCATATTTGCACATCGTCATCTCACATTCATCACTCCAGTGTTAATGCTAAATTGTAATTATTTCACCACTACGGCCTATTTATGGTCTTACCTCCCTAATCTAACTACATTTGCACACACTGTGAATAGATTTTCTATTGTGTTATTGACTGTATGTTTGTTTATCCCATGTGTAACTCTGTTGTTATTTTGTTGTCGCACTGCTTTGCTTTGTCTTGGCCAGGTCGCAGTTGTAAATGAGAACTAGTTCTCAACTAGCCTACCTGGTTAAATAAATGTGAAGAAAAATACTCTATATAATGTTTTACTGCCTAACAAAGTGGCAAATAGTTCAATCCTCATAGCAGAAATAACACAACTGAATTTAAAGTTGACGCAAACTTGGGTCAAGTTGTCTCATCAACATGGGTTACATTTTTTTTCCCTCCGCAGCTTTTGAATAAAGTGCAGTGAAGCCATTTGTCACGGAGATAGAGTCCTGAGTGCAGGGTGTTAATCCTACTGTCCTCTCCCTCAGTGGTGTAAAGTACTTAAGAAAAATACTTTTAAGTACTACTTAAGTCGTTTTATGGGGTATCTACAGTACTTTACTTTACTATTTATATTTTTGACAACTTTTATAATGTAAATAAAATGTTTAACCTTTTCTCCATACATATTCCCATTTTGAATGCTTAGGAGGACAGGAAAATGGTCCAACTCACGCACTTATCAAGAGAACATCCCTGGTCATCCCTACTGCCTCTTATCTGGAGAACTCACTTAAAGCAAATGCTTCATTTGCAAATTATGTCTGCGTGTTGGAGTGTGCCCCTGGCTATGCATAAATAAAATAAACTAGACCATCTGGTTTGCCTAATATAAGGAATTGGAAATTATTTATACTTGTACTTTTACTTTTGATACTTAAATATATTTTTGCAATTCATTTGACTTTTGATACTTAAGTATATTTAAAATACTTTTACTGAAGTAGTATTTTACTGGGTGACTTTCACTTTTACTATTAAGGTACCTTTACTTTTACTGAAGTATGACAATAATGTTTAGCTCCCCTTCCAGCCTTTTCTATTTTCAAAGGGAAGCAATGAAGGGCTATTCATTAAAAAGGCTGACTAATGGCAGCTCCTGAAACAAACTGTCCCTCTCTCTCTCCACCGATAAATGTTTAGCTCCCCTTCCAGCCTTTTCTATTTTCAAAGGGAAGCAATGAAGACCTATTCATTAAAAAGGCTGACTAATGGCAGCTCCAGAAACAAACTGTCCCTCTCTCTCTGAAGTTGACACGTTAAGTAACTCTCTCCATTCCCTCAGCCAGGGAATTTAAGCTCAGTAAAATAACTTTTTTTTTAATAGTTTTTTTTATTTCTCAACCACTTAAGCTTTGACAGACACTCTTCAACCAGAGGCCAATAAAACACAAAGCTAGTTACATTCATAGCCACATTTATAATAGGCTTCTGGATGGAATGAAATGTTTGTCGGGTTCAAAGGATGTAGTAAAGGTGGTTTGGGAAGTGTCATAGTTTAGTTTCTCTCTCTATGGTATATTCTGCTCTTCCACTTTTAGATGCCTGGTACTCTGACAGTATGTCAAGACATGCCAAATCAAAGGTTTTGTATGAGGCTGTACATCTCTATGGGCCTGGATGCCATTGTCTATCATCGAGAGAGAATATGCCTGTTACTCACTTACACATTTTTTTATCAGAAGGTTGCATAACTCTCTTGATATTACACCCTCTAAGAAATGTTTTAACCCAGAAATCTATTTTCTGTTTGTAATTTCTGCTTGTGACGGAGTTTAGAATCCTAACTGTTTGTAGCTATGCTAGCATGTGGTGCAGAGAGAAAAAGTTGCAGTTTTAAAACTAATTTCCTGCTAATTCTACACATTTTGCAATGAGGCTGTGTCACACCTGCTCCCGCCTGTTTTGTTGGTGACTTTGGATTTGGGTGCCGCCGCCGATGGAACCAGGGGAGTGCCTAAGCTGGCTCGTCAGGCTTCCACTCCCTAGCTGGCTCGAGAGGTTTCCTTGCCTCGGTTGGCCTGGCGAGCCGGCTGAGGCATCAGAATCCCATGCCTCAGCCGGCTCGCCAGGCTCCCACGCCTCTGCCGGTTCGTCGGGCTTCTGCGCCCAGTTGGCTTGTCCAGTGTCCATGCCTCGGCCGGCTCGCCCAGGTGGGACGCCAGGTGGTGCCCCTAGAGGGGGGGGGGGGGGTGGGTACTGTCATGCCTGCTCCCGCTGCCCAGCACTACGTACTCCTGCCACCATCATTATGCGCACCTGTTCTCCTCGTCACGTGCATCAGCGATTCATTTGGACTCACCTGGACTCAATCACCTATTTTATTACCTCCCCTATATCTGGATGTTCATCAGTTCTGTTCCCCACTTCTACATTAATTGTCATCATGTCATTTTGTTCCCCCTGTTCTGACGCTGTTCCTGTTCCATTTAATGTCCGTCTGCCATTACATGTTCACTCCCTGTACTTGCTTCTGATCTCCAGTGTCAGTTCTTACACTGAGAGAAAATGTTGCAGTTTTAAAGCAAATTTCCTGATATTCTACACATTTTTATATCATATGCTATCTGCATGTTCAATCGGTATTCTGACCCTGGGGAGCAGGGAGAGGGGGAGGGGCACTGTGATTAGTGGTCATGACGACAGGTGCAGAGTGTAGCAGCTAAAAACCTAGACTGCTTTTTCAACGCCCCAGTGTAGCAGATGTGAAGTACCTCTAAAAGTTGTTCTAGTCTGGCTTCCCTGATGGAGAGCGGAAGGGGACTGTGATTAGTTGTCCCCTCTGGGATACCCTGTTAGGGAAAAGAAGGCTTAAGGTCATCAGAGTATCCATTAGCTCCAGCTTTTCTCCAGCAGGGAAACTCCAGAGCTCCCTCATGGCCTGCTGGCTGGCCAGCAGTAATTTATTGTCTTGTATTAAAATAGGCTGGCAGGGTCAATGTCAGATGGTAGAGCATGGTGCTTGCAATGCCAGGGACCAGTATGAAAAAAGTATGAACATGTATGCACTAACTAATTGTAAGTCGCTCTGGATAAGTGTCTGCTAAAGTGTAAATGTCTGATCTGCCAGCTCAGCATACAGCCTGCTGCCTGGTGGTGTGATGGGGCACAGAGGGGAATGTGTATCCCAATGCCTGGCAGGGCACAGCAGGGGATGTGTATCCAAATGCTTCCTCCTCATCACGCCTATGGAGTGTAACCCATAGGAATTGTCTTTCTCTGAGTGGCCCACAGTGAGGGAAAAGTCCTAGCACACCTTTACTCTGCAGGCACTCTGATGAATGTCCTACTCCAGAGACCTGGTGATCATGTCTTACATAGTTACATGTCATGATCAATCATCTGAGTAGAAGCACACCAGGGTTACAGAGGAGGTGCCATAGATTTTTATTAAAGTTTTTATTGAACCTTTATTTAACTAGGCAAGTCAGTTAAGAACAAATTGTTATTTACAATGACGGCCTACACCGGCCAAATTCAGACGACTCTAGGCCAATTGTGTGCTGCCCTATGGGACTCCCAATCATGGACAGTTGTGATACAGTCTGGATTTGAGCTAGAGTCGTCACGTGTCTGTCGTGACGACTCTAGCACTGAGATGCAGTGCCTTAGACTGCTGCGCCACTCGGGAGTCCCAGACATGCAGTATTGAGGGAGACTGAAACTCTGTAGAACAAAATAGTTCTCCCGCCAAAACTCCATCATCCCAAAATGGATAATTAAACAATATTTATATTTTAAAGAATGCTGGAAATGGTCAGTGGAGACTAAAAATAACCATCATGTCGAATCACATAACGGTCATACAAGTTCCTGGGAGTCCATATGGACAACAGGCTGGAATGGGCTGGTAACACCGGGGCTCTGTACAAAAAGGTCCAGAGCCGACTCTACTTTCTGAGGAGGCTCAGGTCCTTCTACCAGTCTGTGGTAGAAGGTATGCAGTGCCATCTTTTTTGCAGAGGTGTGCTGGGGCGCCAACATAAAAGCCGGTGATGCTTCTCGGGTAAATAAACTGATCAGGAAGGCTAGCTCTGTTCTGGGGATTAGACTTGACACTCGAGGAGGTGGAGGAGAGATGGATCCTGGCCAAACTGCTGGCCATCATGGACAACGTCACCCACCCTCTGCATGCCATGGTTATGACGCAGAGGAGCACCTTCAGTCACAGACTGATCCCACCATGGTGTGCCAGAGAGCGCTACAGGAGGTCCTTCCTGCCGGCGGCTATTAGACTATTTAATGCCTCACCGGGGTGCCGTGCCTTCGTCAACATAGACCTGGAACTATTGGGGTGTTAGGACCTAGTTTAAAAATTATGCATCCATCCGTGAGTAACTCTGGTCTGTAATCACTCATTCACTCAGGACTTATTTATTCATTTAGGTCTGTATATACATATTCATGAACAGTTGTTATTTCATATCACGTGCAATATTGTAAGTCATTCTTGGACTTAACTTACGTAGCCATTCACTCAGGACTGCATATTAGTATCCTGTCAGTTATTTTTTCATTGCTTTTAGTATATCGAATGTGCAATATGTGCATTCTAATCTGAAATTAAACCCTGCGCAGTAAGGACTGTAAGGGAACTACTATTATTACCATTTAGCTATTTAAGTATCTCTTCCTGTCATTTACCTGTACAGTTAATTTAACCATGCAAAATATTCACTTACCTGTTTATTTAACCAGTCTGTATATTAAGTAAACTATTATTACCCTCACTTATATCATACGCACTTTTAGCTATTGAAGTATTTTTCTGCCATCGACCTGTATAGTATAGTTAACTATGAACCATCCAACAATGTATAGTGTACGTTTTCAGCCATACTATGCAATGTCTTTTTATAGCTTTTTTGCACTCCAGACTTCTTGTATTTCTATACTTTTTCATACTGCCGCTCTATGTATCATGTTTCGTGTATCTGTCTTTTGTGTATTTTCGTTCTGGCATTTTGCACCTGCCCTGTGTTTTTTTCGTAGCTGCTTGACAAAGAAATTTCAACTCGGGATCAATAAAGTATCTATCTATCTATATCTCTGAAAATGTACATTTTCCAGTTGTGAGGTTTGCATCTAATTGTTGTATAAAACAAATGATTAAGTATAAGAATAGAAATTGTATTTTAATCTTTTAATGAGATAATGGTTTTTCATGTCTGTTGTACACTAACTAAGCCACACCCCTAATAAGGTCAGAAGAGCGGGTCAGTGCTACGAAACCGCCCTTCTGACCAGAGTGCTTAAAAGGACTCGCTAAGAATTTACACGCCAGACCAGCGAATGTGAGAACGCTAGTCTCCAAATTTAAATGGTGAATTTCGACCTGTCTACATATGGTGAGCCGGATGTTGCAAAATGGTTTAAAACTACAACTCTACCAAAGGACAAGACCAGACAGCATGGAGCGTTGGCTACATGGCTGGAGATGGTATAAACTTTGATAGTAGTTTGTCATAATATTTATTATTACTATGTATAAAATAAATACAAATGAATGAACTAACAACACTAAACAAACACTAACGAAACAACGTCACGTTCACAAAAACAAACACGAATAAACGGACGTAACCACTAGAACACTTACTTACACCGTGACTGAGAAATACATCGACAACGACCCACACCAGAGTGAAGGACAGACTTAACATATATAGGATCCCTAATTAGAGACAATGCGGTGCAGCTGCCTCTAATTAGGGATCCAACCCAAAACCCACACAGAAACAGAAAAGAAAGACACCGTCAGACTCTGACCATAGCTACATAGAGAAGCAAATAGGCTTCTCTATGGCCAGAGCCTGACATACCTCCTCATCTCAACTATCAAAGCCAGCTCCCCGTAAATACATTGCATTCCTTTTTCCCAATGAGCGGTTATTAGTGTGCTGAGTATTTGTATTTCCGTGAGCACAGCTTACCAATGTCCGATAGACAAATTCCTTTGTCTCTCTCCCTCCCCCATCGTGTTATAACCAAACTGTCGTTTTTTTTGTCTTCTAGAGACTGTATTTACTGTATAATGTTAGTATGTTTGATGTATTCTGTAATTGTTTAATTAGATTAGTAAATAAATAATTGAGCCAATTTGTGTATCGATGATTCAAAGATAAGTTAGGGTTTGTGCAGACTACAAGAAATGATGACTTTCAGAATGACTGATGAGGTAATAATACATGAATAAGTGACTGTAATCGATAAGATATAAAAATATCTGAAGAGAGTTAAATTCGGGAGATAGTAACTCTTTAAACAAATTTTCCTGTGGTTCCCGCGTCTTCCTTGTTAATTAATGTTTACATGATTAGTTTAGTCACGTAATCGATTAAACATAGAGAATTGATTTGATAATATAACAGTCGTCACATTTAATGATAGTCACGTCACGACACCTGGCAACAGAGATGTACCTATAGCAATTAAATGAGACTCTGTGAACATATTTATATGGAAGTCAGTTCAGTTGCTATTCTCCTCTTTGTGGTTATTTTCTCCTCAGCCTTGTCGACTTCTGCTGCTTTGCTACTGAATGTCCCCTGTGTCTTCAGAGGGCCTTGTGGAAAATGTTACTGTCAGTGTGTTTTAAGAGTGGGAATCAGCTCGACGTTTACCCAACCATGACGGGCACACTTAAATTACAAAGACCCAGTAGAGGCCCAGGCCATCCAACCAGTCTGTCTCATGAATTAAAAGTGAGGATTTTTTTCATGATACAGATGTGACCAGTAATAATGTGGAAATGGTTAGGTCTGGTCTCCCCCCCTTTTTATGCAGTCTTAGTCAAATCTGACATGTCCTTAGCAGCATGCCAATCATGCTTAATTTGTCTTTTTCTTGGTACTGTATTTACAAAACGTTCACTTGAATGCAGTTTGTTCCACAAGCTTTGCAGAACACCATCGTAATCATAGAGAACTATGGTAGAAAACGGAGGCAGTACAAATCACAGTATAATAGAATGTGTTAACATTGACGTTGTTTTGTTACACCAAAGACATCAATTTAGAAAATGTTCTTTACTTTGACTGCCAGAGGGAAATTCATTTGTTTTGGGTCACTTTCTATGACCACAGCGGTGCTAATATCCAGTTAAAACAACCTCCCATGACGATTATGTGATTGGTTTCATTTTTAGTTTGCTTAAATCGAGATATTAAAGTGTTTGTGCTTGTCTAGCAAGAAATGTACTTAGTCACAGTGTTCCGAGACAATAGCAGGCAGGAACCTCTGAGCCAATGGCAGCACCCTGGGAAACAGTAAAGCCATTTCGCTCCAGCAGACCACTTAATAGCTTTGGCCGATGCAGAGGCTGGAAATCCATCAGTCAATTGGGCCAGGCAGAGATGAGCAGCCCTGACCAATATGTGAGGAGACATGGGGAAGGACATTGGAGCTCCACTCATGGCCTCTGGTGATGAAGAAGCCTGTCTCACTTGAAATTACATTTGGAAGATAGCAAGGCAGCACTTCACCTGAGCTGGCTGTAGACTATTTTGATGTGTAACATAGAGGAGGTCTTTTCAGGTTTTGTTTTTATGTTGTGGCCCATCTGTCCTATTGACCCTGTAAACCTGAGCTGCCCTTTGAACTATGTGACCATGGCAGTCTTTGGACACCTGTTGTTGCTCTTGCTGACAGAGCTCTGTGTGTAGCTGAGATGGGGATAATGCCATATTGTACCAGAGAGCTGTGGGCTGGTACCCATATGCCACTCTACTAATGGGTAATATCTGAAGTCAAAGCTTGTGTTTGTAGCCAATCATAGAGAGCAGCACTGGATTATGGTCAGAGGCCTCAAACATCAGAATCAGCCACTCTGGCCCCAACTATAAAGCAGTAATTGACAACTACAGGTTTGTGGTGACATTAAATATGTAGCCTACGTTTGAGGAGTGCTGAAACATATCATTTTTGCCCCAGAATTTCAGGCTATTTCTATGTGTGTTCTCTGTGGTGAACTCTGCCTAGTTCCCAGTCATCTTTAATGTGAATAGTCTAATGTGAAAAAAATGTGAACCCAGAAAGTAATTTCCTCTCTCTCCACATTCCAGCAGACAGGCAGACAGTCCCTCCAACGGCCCTGCTACACTATAGCCATCGGGCGTCCGGCATTGCCATCAGCCGTTGAAGAAATGCTTCCTTGGAAATCAATGAAAGCTGCTTCACTGCCTGTGTTGCGCTCGTCATGTCTAATGGCAGCGCCCCAGCTCGATGGCTGACGTGCGTGTTCATTCTATTTAGTGATAAATAAAGTTGATTTTGGTTGCACATGGTCTCCAGTAGACACCACTGGTTATTTTAGTAAGATTTATGAAGTCAAGAAGCTACTACTACTAGCAAGCTAGCTACGTTGACTAGCTAGGTTCACAATGTAAGCAAAAGCAACTTGTGTATGAGATTACCTGGAGGATAATGGGGAACGTTTAGTATTATTTTATCTAGTCCAGGGAGGGTCATGTAATTGTTTATTGATTAAATTTCAATATTTCTCAGTGTTTTAGAATTAGTTGCTTAATAGGTTATATATTGATGTGTGCCCGATGCTGCCCCTCATCTCTGATTCTCCACTGGGCGTGCAATATCAAGTGTGCCTATAATCTATTTAGTGTGGTCTCAATCAAATGGTCCATAGGCTATAGACTACGAAGTGCATGCACAGAGAAGCACAGAGCAATGTTATATTTCTAAGATAGCTGCTGGGATGGTTTAAATACAACTAGGCTGCCTTACACAGTCCAAGAGCCCTGGCGTGCTCTGCTCTTGCTGATCAAACATGTTATTGTGTGCTGCCGAACCAATGGCTATGCTGCTTAGGCCTACAGTGAATTTGTGATTTTTGTTATAAGGATCCCCATTAGCTAACGTCGTAACGCAAGCTAATCTTCCTGGGACCCAACACCAATTAACACCAGTGGCAGTTCAGGAGGTTTTTTTGTTGTTGTTTTGATTAGGCCTAGTCCCCCCAAAAAAATATTGCGCGTTGACTAGCCTATAGCCTATGTTCTGTTCAGTTGAAGATGAGAAGGGGCACCGGAGGTCACCTTTGATAGCTTGCTACTACTTTAACTTATATTATTAAAAACAATTAGTTTCTCATCCATGATGTATTTATCAGAGTTATTAACCTCACAATGAGCCAGATTCAAGTTACTTGTGGTTCTGTTAGCTTAAGAGTTTTAAGAACTGCCGGCGGCTATTAGACTATATAATGCCTCACCGGGGTGCCGTGCCGTCGGCAACATAGATCTGGAACTGTTGGGGTGCTAGGACCTAGTTTAACAATTATGCATCCATCCGTGAGTAACTCTGGTCCGTCAGCACTCATTCACTCATGTACGGTTGTTATATCATATCACGTGCAATATTGCTAGTAATTCTTGGACCTAACTTACGTAGGCATTCACTCAGGAATGCATATTAGTATCCTGTCAATTGCACCTTTTCTCATTGCTTTTAGTATATCGAATGTGCAATACGTGCAGTTATCTGTAATTAAACCCTGCGCACTAAGGACTGTATTTTACCCAGTCTGTCTATTAAGTAAACTATTATTACCCTCGCTCATATCATACGCATTTTTAGCTACTGAAGTATTTCTCTGCCATCGACCTGTATAGTATAGTTAACCATCCAACATCCACCAATGTATAGTGTACATATTAAGCCTTTTTAACAGCTTTTATTTTTTTGCACTCCAGATATCTTGTATTTCTATACTTTTTCATACTGCCGCTCTATGTATCATGTACTGTGTATCTGTCTTTTGTGTACTTTTGTTGTGGCATTTTGCACCTGCCCTGTGTTGTGTTGTAGCTGCTTGACAATGAAATTTCCCCCCCGGGGGATCAATAAAGTACCTATCTATCTAACAGCGCGTTTGTCTTCAATGCTTTATGCTAGAAACAAGCTGTAAAATACCCGGGAAAGACGTGACTCCGATGCATATGAGATCATTATCACTCCCTAATTAAATCATTTAGTACAACCACTAGCAACAATTTCATGAGTACTTGCAAAAAACTGGACCAAAGCTATGGTACTGACGCATAATCAATGAATATGGTACAGTACAGTAGGGGACAATAGATTAAAGATGCTCTTCCACTCTGTTCCTGTTCTCAAAACAACACTGTGTGTAGCAGGTAGAACATCACATTGACACGACTGATGGCAAAGCAACACCACGCTTATAGTGGAGCTGAAGTCAGTCTCAGGTTGCTGTGTAACCTTGGTGTCAGCAATCTGAACTGGCATTTGCAGTTGCCAGCACATTGCCACAGATGAAGTTAATGACCTCAGGTATCGCAATCAGCCTTGATGATAGTGCTCTGCAATATGAGGGAATTGGTATTCATTGTGTTGGTTCCAAACAATGAATTATTTATGCTTTGCTTTAAGCTACCGCTCGGCTCTGTAAAGAAGCAAAGGACTGTAGCAGGGTAAGTGGTGGGCAGAGAGATGTTGAATAGAGAAACAGTCTATTCCCATATCCATACTGAGCAATGTTGAGCAAACAGTGAAACAATTGAGCCATCATTAATGGTTACGGGTCATCTGACTCATCACCATTTAACATTCTGTCTAAATTGAATTTCTTTGCAGACCTGATTGAACAGGGTTGGAAACATTTATAAAACTGTTTTACTGAGGCAGCAGTAGACCAGAGCCCAATCTAATATATAATAATAATATACAAATCACAGTCATTTTACCTATGGGTGGTCCCAGGAATCGATCCCACTACTTAAGCGTTACAAGTAGCTCTACCAACTGAGCTACAAATGACCACACTTTGAAATAATGTGAAGGTACATGTCAGAGGCCGAGACTAGTGTTATATGTTGCCGAACAACGCCACCTAGGTAAAATACTGAGAGCCCTAGGAACTCAAGATATAAGTTAAAAATCAAGGTTCGTTACAATTTGGAGGAGAGCAGTGAGGCAGCAACCCAAGAGGGGGCAGAGGCTGAAATACTATAAAAACGTTAAAATCGTCCCTTCGTCTTAATACACAGCCGAGCTGAGTCCAAGACACAACCGGTCCCCGGTTCCCTCCGCCAGTCGATCGCCTCCTGCCTGGGCACGAAGAACAGCGAACCAGTACAGAGTCCAGGCATAAAATGTACGGCCTAACCGCACATTTAAATCAAGAGTACAGTATGGTGGGACATCAAACCTAGCAGCTAGCACCGCATCCCAGAGTACGCTCCTCCCCCAACACACAACAAATGGCCCGTACTCACGATTAGCCAGGGCCGTATATGAGATCCGGTTACGGCCCAGTGTGTGGAGAGGTTCGCCTCGTACTCACTGGTGCTGCTGCTCTCCAGGGGTCCACGCCAACTGCCTCTGTCGGACTTCGTGTTTCGGCGTTGAAGGATCGGGACCGGGTCGGCTTCCTTCCTCCGCGCTCTCTCAGCTGTGCTGGTTCCTTGTCATCCGAATCTCCGTTCTCTCTAAATCTAACTTCCTGTTTTAAAAAGGATAAGTCCCACCCCTGGCCTGTCCCCATAGGTCCATTGGCAATAAGCCACTGATTGGGTGGTTTGTCACTGGGGCAATTAAATCCTAATCACGGCAAACACAACACAAACCACAAAGGTATACAAACAATCAAAAAGAAAACCATGTTATTCCCACACAATCGTCCACCCCGTGACATACGCAGTTGGAACATTGTGGCGGAAAGATTAAAGAACCACTTGTAGCATGTTTACCAGATTTACTATCATGAGATTTTCCATTTCTTGCAACAATCAGTGCTCATGTGTGCTATGGTTCTTTGAGAGATTCAAATCTTTATGGATACTTTGTTGAGAAACCAACATACCATCCCCCTCCTTGCACAGGATCATAATGTCTTTATTTTGCACAGTACAAGGTACTAGACTAAATTGAAGCTGACATTTTGTTGATAAATCACCACCTCCCCCTTTTAAATGGATTACTTTATATACAGTACAGGGCTAATATAGCCTACGGTACTAGAACCCTGTTCATCTCAATGGAAGGTGAATGGCAGCAGTCTACATAGTCTTTTCAGGGAGTGTTATTAGCTCACCTTTCGTATTAGACAGAGAACAGGCTCCAGAGCATTTTGAAAGAGGGTTTTTAACCATTAAGATTAGAGTTGAGGATGACGATGAACATCTGACCAGACTCACCAGCATTCAGCTTTCAGTTTCAGCCTGTATGGAGAGAGCTAGCCCTACACACTGGGCTGGTTGAATCAGGAGGCCTGCTGTTCTTCTCATTCATCTCAGATATTACCTCTGGAAATGACCAGATGTTATATGAATGAAGGGTATCATATTATTATTGCCCTTAACAATGTTAGTCCTATCTGTTTGAGTAGTACAACTTTAAACGTTGTAGTTTTTCACCCTTAACCATTTCATACGTCATCTGTTGCAGAGAGAGCACTCCCCCATCTACATCGACGGGGCCACAGTGGAGAAGGTCAAAAGCTTAAAGGTTCTTGGCGTGCACATCACTCACAACCTGAAATGGTTCCTTCACACAAAGAGCGTGAGACTAACCTGTCGGGCTGTATTACCGCCTGGCACGGCAATTGCACCGCCCGCAACCGCTGGGCTCTCTAGTGGGTGGTGTGATCAGCCCAACGCTTCACTGGGGGCACACTGCCTACAGCACCCAGTGTCACAGGAAGGCCAAGAAGTAATCATGGACCTCAGCCACACGAGCCACGACCTGTTCACCCCGTTACCATCTAGAAGGCGGAGACACTAGAGGTGTATCAAAGCTGGGAGCCAGAGACTGAGAAACAGCTTCTATCTCCAGGCCATCGGACTGTTAAACAGTTACCACTAGCCCGCCTCCACCAGTACCCTGCCCTGAACCTTAATCACTGTTACTAGCCAGCTACCACCTGGTACTCTACCCTGTACCTTAGAAAGTGCTGCCATTTGTACATAGTCATGGAACACTGGTCACTTAATAATGTTTATTTTACTTTGAGTGTACAAACCTTTAGGAACACCTTCCTAATACTGAGTCGCACCCCCTTTTGCCCTCACAACAGCCTCAATTATTTGGGGCATGGACTCTACAGGGTGTCAAAAGCATTCCACAGGGATGCTGGCCCATGTTGACCACAGCCATTGTTGACCAAGTTGGCTGGATGTCCTTCGGGTGGTGGACCATTCTTGATACACTGTTGGGTGTGAAAAATCCAGCAGCGTT
This sequence comes from Thymallus thymallus, assembly GCA_023634145.1. NCBI lineage: Eukaryota > Metazoa > Chordata > Actinopteri > Salmoniformes > Salmonidae > Thymallus > Thymallus thymallus. Next base: position 17,527,604 of record CM042385.1, read on the forward strand.
GCAATTCTTGACACACTCAAACCGGTACGCCTGACACCTACTACCATACCCCGTTCAAAGTCACTTAAGTATTTTGTTTTGCCCATTCACCCTCAATGTCACACATACACAATCCATGTCTCAATTGTCTCAGGGCTTAAAAATCTTTTTTTTAACCTTTTCCCTCCCCTTCATCTACACTGATTGAAGTGGATTTAACAAGTGACATCAATAAGGGATCATATTGTTCACCTGGATTCACCTGATCAGTACATGCCATGGAAAGAGTTTTGTTTAATGTTTTGTATATGTATGCTAGTCATGGCTCATCCTATAGAACTACTGCTGTACACACCTTTTCTATTCATATACTGTCCATACACATCATTATATACACCATATACAGTACCAGTCAAAGGTTTGGACACACCTACTCATTCAAGGGTTTTTCATTGTTTTTACTATTTTCTACATTGTATAATAATAGTGAAGACATCAAAACTATGAAATAACACATATGTAATCATGTAGTAACCAAAAAAGGGTTAAACAAATCAAAATATATTTAATATTTTAGATTCTTCAAAGTTGCCAACCTTTGACTTGATGACAGCTTTGCACACTCTTGGCTTTCTCATTCACATATGCTGAGCACTTGTTGGCTGCTTTCCCTTCCCTCTGCGGTTCAACTCCTCTCAAACCATCTCAATTGGTTTGAGGTCGGGTGATTGTGGAGGCCAGGTCATCTGATGCTGCACTCCATAACTCTCCTTCTTGGTCAAATAGCCATTACACAGCCTGGAGGTATGTTTTGGATCATTGTCCTGTTGAAAAACAAATTATAGTCCCACTAAGCCCAAACCAGATGGGATGGCGTATCACTGCAGAATGCTGTGGCAGCCATGCTGGTTAAGTGTGCCTTGAATTCTACATAAATCACAGACAGTGACACCAGCAAAGCATCCCCACACCATCACACCTCCCTCTCCATGCTTCACGGTGGGAATTACACATGCGGCGATCATCCATTTACTTACTCTGCGTCTCACAAAGACACGGCGGTTGGAACCAAAAATCTCAAATTTAGACTCATCAGACCATAGGACAGATATTTACCGGTCTAATGTCCATTGATCATGTTTCTTGGCCCAAGCAAGTCTCTTCTTCTTATTGTTGTCCTTTAGTAGTGGTTTCTATGCAGCAATTTTAGGCCTGATTCACACAGTCTCCTCTGAATAGTTGATGTTGAGATGTGTCTGCTACTTGAACTCTGTGAAGCATTTATTTGGGCTGCAATCTGAGGCTGGTAACTCTAATGAACTTATCCTCTGCAGCAGAGGTATTTCTGGGTCTTCCGTTCCTGTGGGGGTCCTAATGAAGCTGGTTGAGAGAATGCCATGAGTGTGCAAAGCTGTCATCAAGGCAAAGGGTGGCAATTTGAAGAATCTCAAATATAATATGATTCCATATGTATTATGTCATATTTTTGATGTCTTCACTTTTTTGTTCTACAATGTAAAAAACCCTTGAATGAGTAATATTCCAAAGTTTTGACCGGGGGTATATATATATATATATATATATACACACACATACATACATACATACATACATACATACATACATACATATACACACAGTGGGGAGAACAAGTATTTGATACACTGACGATTTTGCAGGTTTTCCTACTTACAAAGCATGTAGCGGTCTGTAATTTTTATCATAGGTACACTTCAACTGTGAGAGGCGGAATCTAAAACAAAAATCCAGAAAATCACATTGTATGATTTTTAAATAATGAATTTGTATTTTATTGCATGATATAAGTATTTGATACATCAGAAAAGCAGAACTTAATATTTGGTACAGAAACCTGTTTGCAATTACAGAGATCATACGTTTCCTGTAGTTCTTGACCAGGTTTGCACACACTGCAGCAGGGATTTTGGCCCACTCCTCCATACAGATCCTTCAGGTTTCGGGGCTGTCGCTGGGCAATACGGACTTTCAGCTCCCTCCAAAGATTTTCTATTGGGTTCAGGTCTGGAGACTGGCTAGGCCACTCCAGGACCTTGAGATGCTTCTTACGGAGCCACTCCTTAGTTGCCCTGGCTGTGTGTTTCGGGTCGTTGTCATGCTGGAAGACCCAGCCACGACCCATCTTCAATGCTCTTACTGAGGGAAGGAGGTTGTTGGCCAAGATCTCGCGATACATGGCCCCATCCATCCTCCCCTCAACAGAAAAGCATCCCAAAGAATGATGTTTCCACATCCATGCTTCACAGTTGGGATGGTGTTCTTGGGGTTGTACTCATCCTTCTTCTTCCTCCAAACACCGCGAGTGGAGTTTAGACCAAAAAGCTCTATTTTTGTCTCATCAGACCACATGACCTTCTCCCATTCCTCCTCTGGATCATCAAGATGGTCATTGGCAAACTTCAGACGGGCCTGGACATGCGCTGGCTTGAGCAGGGGGACCTTGGCGTAGTGTGTTACTAATGGTTTTCTTTGAGACTGTGGTCCCAGCTCTCTTCAGGTCATTGACCAGGTCCTGCCGTGTAGTTCTGGGCTGATCCCTCACCTTCCTCATGATCATTGATGCCCCACGAGGTGAGATCCTGTATGGTGCCCCAGACCGAGGGAGATTGACTGTCATCTTGAACTTCTTCCATTTTCTAATAATTGCGCCAACAGTTGTTTCCTTCTCACCAAGCTGCTTGCCTATTGTCCTGTAGCCCATCCCAGCCTTGTGCAGGTCTACAATATTATCCCTGATGTCCTTACACAGCTCTCTGGCCTTGGCCATTGTGGAGAGGTTGGAGTCTGTTTGATTGAGTGTGTGGACAGGTGTCTTTTATACAGGTAACGAGTTCAAACAGGTGCAGTACAGGTAATGAGTGGAGAACAGCAGGGCTTCTTAAAGAAAAAGTAACAGGTCT